>PVIH01024992.1:0-21569 GCA_004025045.1 Sigmodon hispidus | reverse complement strand
CACCATTAGGGCAACCCCAGTCCTCCATGGATGCTGTCCTCTGGGCTCCCCACTGGGTTCTCCAAAGCTCTCTAGTTCACACAACTTCTGTGGCCCTACTCTGCCCATGTGTCCCCCATCGCCCAAGAATAACCTGATGTTTCCTCTCTGTCACAGTGTGTCAAGGTGATGATCCTTATAGGACCACTGATGGGATCCTTCCTCACTGATAGGAACCCCCCTGGCACTCAACCCCAACCCTCCAGGACAGGGCTACTGGGCTCCTCCCCAGCCAAAGGCCTGTGTGTTTGGAAGATCCATAGGGGACTGAGTAGCTGTGGCCTGCACAGGCAATCCTTGAGCTCCCACAGACAGGCATGCGAGGACACACAAGCCAGCAGCACACAGTTGAGCAAAAGCTGAGGAAGGAAGAGGCAAGAGGGGCTGGGAAATCAGGACTGCTCCCAGCAAGTGGCTCTGCTAACTGCTGAGGGCAGTCAGTGTGAACTGAATTGGCTTATCTGTGTGGGTGCAGACTTAGCCATCATGAGAGGCCTGGAGGGCTGGCCCTTGAAGTCCTGCTGTAAGTGAGGGTAATTTGGCAGGCTTGAGAGAACCAGGATGCCCTGGAGGCTTGAGAGCCACACTTGGCTGCAGCTCAAATGGTGGGATGGTCCTCCAGTTCCAGGTCAAGCATGGTTTCTGAATGCCCAGAGCAGCCAGGCCTCACTCTGCATGCAGGGGCCCTGCATCCTTCTGGGCAGTGGTGGGGAGGTTCTCCATCACAGGGAGCCATGGAGCCAACCTTACCAACCTCGTGGGCCTGGAGAATTGCCTAGGATGTGGGAGCCAGGCTTTGCATTTCAAGCATCAGGATAAGCCAGGCATGCTGATCCAAGCCTGTAATCCAAGCACTGGGAAGGCTGAGAAGGTGAGGATCAGGAGTCTAAGGCCAGCCTGGGCTACAAAGGGAGACACTGTCTCAAAAAGAGAGAGAGAGAACCCCAGAAACAAAACCAAATCAGGATAGTGTGTGTGTGCAGAGGGACATTTGGTCATTCTCTAGGTGATACTGGAAAGCCTGACACTGTCAGAGCAGAGGAAGCTTAGGAGGCCTTTTTCTAGTTATAGCTCAGCAGTGTATCCTTCAGACCTTAGCCAGTTCTGCCTAGAGGTGGAACGGTTTGGAACCTCTTCTAGGAGTACTCACCTTGTGTCAACTTTGATTTGGACACTATCTGCTGGGCATGCTGTGAGGATAATATTTGTAGTAACCTGTTATAAGGGTCTTTATTTACATGCAGGCTGCCTATAATAAAGTATCCAACAACCTTGAAATTCACCAGAGGATTTTTGTCAAGGTTCTTCCAAAGTCCTTGTCCAAATCAAAGAAGGAAATATGATAGTATGGTTTTTTAGTCTTCAATGCCAAGTCATTTCAGAACACATTGTTCTTATTTAGTTTTAATTGTGACTAATTCACACCACAAATTTCTTTTTTTTCTTTTTTTATATTTCTTTTTTAAAATTTTTTATTATGAATAAAGTCACATTTTCTATCCGTGTATATCCTTATTCAAGGTCTCTTCTCTCTCCTAACCTTCCTGTCACTCTCTCTTCTCCAAATCTCCCCATCTCCTCCCTAGCATCGGCAGGAGGCCCCAAGGTCCCAATATTGCTCAGTTCAGCATCCACTCCTGGCAGATCCAGTTTCCTCACCCCAACATCAAGACTCAGTCAGGTATTCCTCTACAGGAAGTGGGATCCAAGTTGTTAGTCCAAGGTGTTTCAGATCCCAAGCTGTTCAGTGGTGGTGGTTTGCAGCTTGGACATGCTTTGCTTTTTTCTTGTTTGTTGTTGTTGTTTAGAGTCCACTAATGAGTGAGTACATCCCCTGCTTATCTTTCTAGGTTTGAGATACCTAACTCAGGAGGATATCCTCCAAATTCATCCATTTGCCTGCAAATTTTAGGATATCATTTTTTCTTACTGCTGAGTAGTACTCCATTGTGTAGATGTACCACAGTTTGTTAATCCATTCTTCAGTTGAGGGGCATCTAGGTTGTTTCTAGGTTCTTGCTATTACAAATAATGCTGCTATGAACATAGTTGAGCTAATGCCTTTGGAGTGCGACTGTGCATCTTTAGGGTATACACCCAGAAATGGTATTGCTGGATCCTTGGGGAGATTGATTCCCAGTTTTCTGATTCCAGAGTGGCTGAACAAGCTTACACTCCCACCATCAATGGAGGAGTGTTCCTCTTGCTCTGCAATCTCTCCAGCATAGGTTGTCATCTGTGCCTTTTATCTTAGCCATTCTGACAGGTGTAAGGTGGTATCTCAAAGTTGTTTAGATTTGCATTTCTCTGATGGCTAAAGATGTTGAGCACTTTTTCATGTGCCTTTCAGCCGTTTGTAATTCTTCTCCTGAGAATTCGCTTTTTAGTTCTGAACCCCATTTTTTGATTGGGTTATTCAAGGTTTTGGGCACTAGATTCTTGAGTTCTTTATATATTTTAGAGATCAATCCTGTATCACTTGTAGGGTTGGTGGAAATTTTTTCCCATTCTGTAGACTGTCATTTTGTCCTATTGACAGTGTCCTTGGCTTTACAGAAGCTTCTCAGTTTCAGGAGGTCCCACTTATTGATTGTTGTTCTTAGTGTCTGTGCCACTGGTATTATATTTAGGAAGTGGTCACCTGTGCCAATTCGTAGAAGTGTATTTCCCACTTTCTTTTCCATCAAGTTCAGAGTGGCTGGATTTATGTTGAGGTCTTTGATCCACTTGGATTTGAGTTTTGTGCAGGATGACAGGCTCAGATTTATTTGCATTTTTGTACACACTATCAACCAGCTATGCCAACACCACTTGTTAAAGATACTATCTTTTTGCCATTGAATATTTTGGGCCTCTTTGTCAAAGATCAGGTGTTCATAGATTTTTGGGTTAATGTGTGTGTCTGCAATCCAATTCCATTGATCCACAAGTCTGTTTTTAATGCCAGTACCAGGTTGTTTCTATTATTGTAGCTCTATAGTATAACTTGAAGTCGGGGATGGTGATGCCTCCTGAGGTTCTTTTGTTGGGCAAAATTGTTTTGGCAATCCTGGCTTTCCTGTTATTCCAGATTCTACCAGGGAACTCCTACAGCTGATAAACACCTTCAGCAATGTAGCAGGATACAAATTTCTTTATTTTAAGATACAATTCATTTTTATTTGGGAGGTTGGTGGGGATGGCCTTCAAAGTCATATGCTCATTAGGCAAGCATCCCACCAATTAGAGGCCTGTTTTGTTTCTTTTTTAATCTATTCAGAATGTTGTACAGCCATCATCACTGTCTAATTCCGGAATATTTCCATTATCTGGCAACTTCTGATTTACTCTCTTTCTCTTTGTATTTTACTATTAGAAACATTTTATATTAGTGAATTATATATTATATTGCCTTAAGGAATTGACTCCTTTCACATATATCCTATTTTGTTCTGTTACTGAGATAAAACCCTGGTTTGAATGAAAATGCCCCCCAGAATCTTCCCACATCAATCAACCATCAAGACTCTTCTCCATAGATGACCTCACAGACTAACCTAATTTAGGCAATTTGTTATCGAGGCTCTCTCTCCTGGGTGATTCTAGGTTATAACAAGTTGACATTTAAAATTAACTAGTACAGCTAGGCATGATGGCATCATGCCTTTAATCCCAGCACTCAGGAGGCAGAGGCAGGTCAATCTCTATCAGTTCATAAGCCAGCCTGACCTACATAATGAGGTCCAGGACAGCCAGCACTACAAAGTGAGACCTATCTCAAGAACAAACAACTTGGACCTCTGTGACCTAGCAGTAGCTCTGAAGAGTCATCCCTTGCTTACTCCACATGGACACGAGAGAAGGGGTGATACTGCAAACCCAAGAACTCCACTCATGGGGGGGCAGTGAAGGGTGTGTAAAAGGAATTGTATTAATAATTAAATAAACATTGAAAAAAAGAAATTAGTATCATGAAAAAAGAACTCCACTCATGACAAGAAAGCACTGCATACTTTCTAATGGGTCTTCTAATTCTTTACCTGCCTTTCTGTCCCTTGCCCTGTACCCTAGATGGTGACCTTGTCACAGTCTGTAGCCATGATCAAGAGAGTTCACTCTTGATCATTGGCTTCCACTTGGCTTTGCCCTACAATAGGCACCATGCAGTGACACCAGACTGAGTGCAGAGAAAGAGCAATCTGAGCACTTACTATTTCTGTTACATTCATGCCCAGCCATGTGTCACATCATCTTTTTCTGGGAAGACATGAACAAACATCTAGTCACCCCAAATAGGGTACCAGTGACAGAGCAGAGAAACAATTCCACTCTGGTGAGTCAATGTGTTGTGAACACAGTATGCCAGAACATACAAACAAACTTGTGTCTTTCCGCGATATCAGAATGTATCAAATAAAAATAAATTCACAAGGTTTAGAGAGTTGAATGACAGCAATTTGTCATAAAATCTGACTACCTTGGTAGAGGAAAATGCAAATTCTTTTATTCAAATCTTATTCACTAATATTAATACTCATCGCTCAGCATGCAGAAAATTCACCTACCTCTACCTGGGTGTGTGTGTGTGTGTGTGTGTGTGTGTGTATACCTGTGAATGCATCTGTTACAGAATGAACAGTTGAGCAACGTGAATGGAAAGTTAAAGCAGCAGCACTCAAGAGGACCCAGAAGTGGGTTGAAAAAGTCTGTATAGAAAGGATAATGAGGCAGATTAGTGCTGGAGGGGAGCTGCTGGTGGAGACTGCGGGTGTCAGGTTTGAAAGTGAGGCTTCAAAATTGAAGGTAAAAAGGTCTAACCAGGTTCAGAGCAGGAAATGGGTCCTGTCCAGGTCCAGACCGGCAAACAGATGGGCAAGACAGTAGAGTAGCTTCCATCAGTGCAGTGGAAACAAGCCACATAGAGGAGTCATCAGTTCTAGAGGACACACCAGGTATCAGATAATACATTAGTGTGGGGCCATGCCATCCAAGTATTAGGTGTCTGTCATTTTAGGGAGTACAGGTGAAGGAATTACACCTTTTCCTTGGTCTGGTGTGTTTGATAAGTTCTTAGGCTTGGTTTCTCTGATAAGATTTTAATATGCTCATGTGCACCCACAGTTTCAAATCTCCCCAATAAATGTATAGGGTGGTTCCCTCTCTGTTCCCAGTAATAAGTCACTTATCAGATGGGTGGTGTCTGACAGATGGTGTAATTTCTGGGTCCACCCAGTGGTTGTAGTCTTCTTTCCTCCTCAGAATGGCATTGAAGCCTGCTTGTAAAAATGATATCTCCTTTAGGAATGCATAGTCTGAAAAATTACTGTTTTATTCAATACTGGAATTACTTACAATAGGGCATAGTCTGATCTTAACACAATAAGCTTAATTTAACCAGGCTACTTACAGAGCTTGGTTACCCACAGGAGTATGGGCAATTAATGTCGGGCAGTTATACCACCAAAAAAAAATGTCTCCTCTAACAATCATTAACTGCTTATAGCTCCTCTGGGAGGAATGGGGCCTCAAGGGCTGTCACATGAGCTCTCCTCCTCTCCACAAGGAACTATAGGCCAAACCTTGTGAGGCAGTTCTGTGTGTAAATGCAGAAGCTCTTACTTCTAAGCAACACTGACCACTTCATGATGACAAGGCAGCATGATGCCCCAATGACCAGAATGGCTATTGGGCATCCCCTTTCCACAGCTTCCTTTCTTGCCATATGTTACTGCTCTTTTTCTCCTTTCTAGGTAAGGGCTAGAGTGATGGCTGATCTTTGTTGCCAACTTGACTACATCTGGAATAAATTAAAATCCAAGTAAGTGAGCACATCAGTGAGGAATTTTCTTGACTGAATCATTTGAGATGGGAAAGTCCAGCTTAAATCTGGGCCACACCTTCTGGAGGGGCAGCCCACATAAATGAATAGGGAAGAAAGAAGCTTTTGGCTTCTTGCCTGCTTGCCCTCACTTTTGCTGGCAAGTTCATCTAGCCTGTTGCGGAGTCATTCTTTCTCTGGTATTAGAACCTTCTTCCTTGGGATTCCAACATTGACTGAAGACCAGTTGAGACATGCAGCCTTGTGGAATGAACAACTAGGAGATTCTTAGACTTTCATTTCAGAGATGTCATGGCAGTAGCCTGGTCACAGCCTGTAAACTACTGTAATAAATCCTCCTTTCATATATATTCATTCTGTAAGCTCTGTTCCTTTAGAGAAGCCTCAGTAGTAAAGCTAGTAATGACTTTCTACTGTTATATCCTGGGAGACATTTATGAGCCTATAGTGTTTCCCTTCTCCCTGTCTACATCTGCATTCAACTCACCTCAGACCAACCCTTTGAATGAGCCATCTGCTTCCTGCCAGGAACCTGCCTTATACAAGCAGAGCAAGGAGGGCCCAGAGAACTGGAGTCAGGCAGTGCCATTTACAGTGAGCCTGAAGGGGGTCTCCAACTCCTCAAATAAGACATGGATTAGGGCCTTAAAATAGGCAAATACAAACAACTAATGAAAGATGCAAGAGGAGGGTACACCTTTAACCCCACCAGGTAGATCTCTGAGCTCAAAGCCAGCCTGGTCTACACAGCAAGTTCCAGGATAGTCAGAGCTACACAGAGAAACTCTGTCATAAAAATTTAAAAAAAAAAAAAGAAAGAAAGAAAAGAAAGGAAAGAAGGAAGAAAGGAAAGAAGGAAGAAAGGACAAATGCAAGAGTCATTGATTGTTTCTTATAAGGTTCCAAGAACATTTGGTGGGGAAGAAAGGCAAGGCAGATAAGCTATGCTAAACCTTCCAGAACCTAAACAAACAGGATGGCACAGCACCATTGTCTGTTCCTACTTGTCTAACTACATTATGCTCGGGAAACTTAAGTACTGTCAGTCTTATTCACTGGAATACAAATCTTATCTGAACCAGAGACAAAGACAAATCATGATGCCATTGCCTTTTTAGTGGGGCAGTGTCAATACTAGGTGCTGCCTTTGGACATGGTGCCGGTTTTGTCTCTTTTCAAAACGAGTTAGATGGCACTGTAATCTAGCCTAGATAGCTAGATGAGCTCTTGGAAAGAAAGCAGTCATCTAAGAAGATGAGGACTGTGAGCCTCCTGGTTTGTGTTCATTGGTCCCAGGACTGTGAGCCTCCTGGTTTGTGTTCATTGGTCCCATGGTTGCAATTCAACCATGTCTGGGCATGTCTCATGACTTAGAGAGGCAGACAATTCAAAAATGATTTGGTATCAGTAACAAATTGCACAAGGCCCTTGTGTAAATGAGGTTTCAATGAGCATCTGGGGAGAGGATGGCAACTATTTTTCATGGGTATTGATTTCCCTGCCAAGCCACAGACACACATGTTTTGACCCTGTGGAGAAAGAAGTTGATGACAGCAAGTGATGAATATGGCTGCCGGCTGCAGTTTAATAATGTGGGGGAGAGTACTCTCCTGATGCCCACAATGTGATAGTTCACCAAGATAAACATGTTCCTTGTGGCTGGAGAGATGGCTCAATGGTTAAGAGCACGTGCTGTTCTTCCAGGGGACCCAAGCTCATATCTCAGGAACCAGATCAGGTGACCCAAAACCATTCAGTGGCTCCAAAACTCCAGTTCCCGGAGATCCAGCACCTTCGTCTGGACTCTGCAGGCACGCAATTAGGCAACACACTCATACAAACAGATGTTTAAGCATGTTCCTTTGTGAAGGTTTTTTCTTTCGTTAATTACTCAAAGTTTGTACATAAGGGATAGGTATGGTACTTGGCAGTCTGAGGAAGAAATATCACATTGAGGCCAGTCTGAGCTTTAGAGTAAGTTTCTAGGCTCATCTGGACTACAAAGTGAATGTAGTGTGTCCTGAATGCCATCCTCACCCAGAAAAAAAAAACTATAAAAAAGACAAAAATAGGGGCCAGAGAGATGACTCAGTGATTACAGGTGCTGCTCTTTCAGAGCACCCGTTCCCAGCACCCAGAGGGGCTCACAAACCCCTATAATTCCAACTCCAGAAAACCAGATGCCTTCCTCTAGCCTTCTCAGGCACCTACCCACATGCAGACAAGCACACATACACAATATTAAAAATATTAATTTTAGAGCTTTTTAAAGGAAAGCAAAGTTTTGTGGTTTTCTTGTGAGTAGAACACTATCTTATAGGCTTGTGATTATTTAGTGTTCTAAAGAAATTCATCTTTTTGAGGCTGATGTATTCTAAGTACACAGTCCCTGCCTTCATTCTTTACTGGAGGAGGAAAATGCTATGAAGGAAGTTAGAGGATCAATTGCTAAAACCAGAATATGACAACACATTAAATAAAATTGAAACAATGTATAGTTTTGAAGTTGACATTGGCTTGTGCTTCTATAAAGAGGACCAATGTATGTTTGTTTTTCTTGTTTTTCCTGAGCTGGGGATCTCATTATGAAGTCCCCTCGGCTGTTTTGGAATCCTCTATGTAGACCAGACTGGCTTTAAACTCAGAGATATGCCTGACTCTGTCTCCCAAGAGCTAGAATTAAAGGTGTGTGCTGCCATACCCAGCAGCACTGTATTTTTATTCGTTTCTTTTTCAAGTTTCAAGACATGGTCTCACTCTATAGCCACAACTTGGCTACAGTGGACAGATGATTATGTATTCAGGCTTGTTTATTATTTGTGGCAAGCTTCTTGCCTCAGTGTCCCAATTGCTGAGATTATAAGCGTGGGCACATCTGGTGGACCATATCCTTTAAGAAACATGCACGTAAATATTTTGGGAGGAAGGGCCAGGATATATATTACATTCCAATAGTTGAGAGAAGGCACACAGACAGACAGATGGATAGGTTAAAAGAGATAGACCAGCGAGATTACCTAGTGAGTAGAGATATTTATCACCAAACCTGACAACCTGTGTGCAATGCCTAGGACCCACATGATGAAAGAACCAACTCTTACAGGTTGTCCTTTGACCTTCAAATTCATGCATGGACACACATACACAAATAATGTAATTTTAAATGAAAGAGAGAATGACCACAGAAATGATAAAGCACCTGGGGTAAACAGTTAACAGGAAGTGAACTTGGGTAATAGGTATATACATTTCATTTTTACTATTTTTATTCTAACAGTCTTTTTGAAAATTTAAAGTTCTCTTTGAAGCCTACTGTAGTGACTACACCTATAATTCCAGCACTTGGAAGGCCATGGCAAGAGTACCACTCATGAGTTTGAGGTGAGTTTGAGTTATAGAGTAAGACTCTGCCTAAAAAAAAGAATTTCTGTCTGAATGAAAAGTAATCTACCAAAAGCAATCTCCAGAGTCAATGCAATTCCCATCAAAACCCCAACACAATTTTTTACAGACTTTGAAAGTGTTATGCCCTCATATAACAATTTCCACACTTGCCACCAGGGAGGCTGGACACGCTGTGAAGAGTGAGGATTTTATTGTTATATACCAGGAACCCTGGTGGATAACCTAGCTCCAGTGCAGCAAAAGGGGTTAAGGAACCATTGCCCCAATGGGCGGGGGTCTTTAAAGGAAAACCTACATAACTAAGATGTGACACACCTTGACATTCCAGGATTGGGCAAAGGGGTAAGGTGCAGCAGCCATTGGAGTTTTCTGATGCCAATCCAATTTTTTAGTCCATTGGCTGCTGCAGAAGTTCACTCACAGACCTGGGCCCTGCCCCCAGAATGAATCCAGGTCCTTACAAAAGAACAATACTCAATTTCATTTGGAATGACAGGAAAGCAAGGATTGCCAAAACAATTTTGCCCAACAAAAGAACCTCAGGAGGCATCACCATCCCCGACTTCAAGTTATACTATAGAGCTACAGTAATAAAAACAGCCTGGTACTGGCATAAAAACAGACTTGTGGATCAATGAAATCAAATTGAAGATCCCGACATTAACCCAAAAACCTATGAACACTTGATCTTTGACAAAGAGACCCAAAATATTCAAAGGAAAAAAAGATAATATCTTTAACAAATGGTGTTGGCATAGCTGGATGGTAGTGTGTAGAAAAATGCAAGTAGATCCAAGCCTATCACTCTGCACAAAACTCAAATCCAAGTGGATCAAAGATAAACCCAGCTACACTGAACTTGATAGAAAAGAAAGTGGGAAATGCCCTCCAATGCATTAGCACAGGTGACCACTTCCTAAATATAGCATCAGTAGCACAGACACTAAGAACAATAAATCAGTAAGTGGGACCTCCTGAAACTGAGAAGCGTCTGTAAAGTCAATAAGACAAAATGACAGAGGACAGAATGGGGAAAATTTTCATCAACCCTACAAGTGACAGAGGACTAATCTCTAAAATATACAGAGAACTCTTTAAAAAAACATATAGAGAACTCAAGAAACTAGAGCCCAAAGTCCTAAATAACCCAATTAAAATATGGGGTTCAGAACAAAAAAGAGAATTCTCAGCAGAATTACAAATGGCTGAAAGGCTCCTGAAAAAGTGCTCATCATCTTTAGCCATCAGAGTAATGCAAATCAAAACAACTTTGAGATACCACCTAACACCTGTTAGATTGGCTAAGATAAAAGGCACAGATGACAGCCTATGTTGGAGAGGATGCAGAGCAAGGGGAACATTCCTCCATTGTTGGTGGGAGTGTCAGTGTGTTCAGCCACTCTGGAATGCAGTATGGTGGTTTCTCAGCAAACTGGGAATCAATCCCCACAAGGATCCAGCAACACCACTATTGGGCATATAACCTAAAAGTGCACATTCGTACCCCAAAAGCATTAGCTCAACTATGTTCATATCAGTATTATTAGTAATAGCATGAACCTGGAAACAACCTAGATGCCCCTCAACTGAAGAATGGATTAACAAACTGTGGTACATCTACACAATGGAGTACTACTCAGCAGTAACAAAAAAAAGTGATATCCTAAAATTTGCAGGCAAATGGATGGATTTGGAGAATATCCTCCTGAGCGAGGTCTCACAAACCCAGAAAGAAAAGCATGCCATGTACTCACTTTTTAGTGGACTTTAAACAAAAAGCAAAGCATGTCCAAACTGCAAACCACAACCACTGAACAGCTTGGGATCTGAAACATCTTGGACTGACTCCTTGGATCCCACTCCCTCCAGAGGAACACCTGACTCAGTCTTGATGTTGGGGTGAGGAAAGTGGATCTGCCTGGAGTGGATCCTGATCTAATAATCTACCTTGGGAGCTCTTGCCCTTGCTGGGGAGGGGGTGGGGGGATGGGGAGTTTGAATAAGGGGATACAAGGATAAAAAATAAGACTTTATTCTTTAAAAAATAAAATAAATAAAAAAGAAAAGTAAAGAAATCAAACTACAAGACATAGAAAGATGGCTTAGTAGTTAGAAGCACTTGTTGCTCTTTCAGAGTCTGGGTTCAGTTCAGCACCCACATGGAGGCTCACAACTATCTTTAACTCCACTTCAGGGATCAATGTCCTCTTCTGGTTTTGCACAATGTCTGCCTCCCCCACTAAGCTCCATATAAAGAGATTTACCTGTCTTGTTAATTTTAGAAGGGTCTTCCTCTGGAATCAATGCAGACTTAAAGTCATTGTAAGGCCCAAGTTGGCCTGGAGTCCACTGTAATCTTCCAGCCTCAGCCTCCCAAATTTTGAGATTACTGTCATGATTATCTCTTGTATTTACTGCTCTGTTTATGAGGATCAGCACAACATCCTTTAAATAGTACTCACAAACATGCCTTTTTTCAGTGTTGATGATGGACCTAGGCATGCACATGGTGCACATACATATATGTAGGCAAAGACTCATACACCTCAAATAAAAATAAATCTTAAAAAAGAAACCAGACGGGGATGGAGAGATGGCTCAGTGGTTAAGAGCACCATCTGCTCTTCCAGAGGACCCGGGTTCGATTCCCAGCACCCACATGGCAGCTAACAACTGTCTGTAGTTCCAGTTCCAGGCAAACACCAAGGCAAATAAATAAATAAATAAAGTTTAAAAAAAAAAGAAACCAGACAATGCCTTCATTAAAGCAAGTATAACATGCTGAAACTATGGCTCCATTAGTCTGTGAGCAATCACATACAGACTGTGTCTTAATCATCATACCAGAGCCTGGGCGTGGGAGAATTCCATCACAGGACAGCAGGCATAATAGGTATCGTTTGAACATGAGCTGATTGGTCAGAAGCACTGAAAAGTAAAGACTCCATAGAAAGAAGATGGGCTGATGAAGGTTATTTCCTGGGTAATGTGTAAGATAGGGGTTCAGTAAGTTAAAACCTCTGCTAGTGTTCCCACCAAAAGCATTTCTAGGCTGCCTGATATTACTGCCTCTTGCCTTCATTCTTCAGTTGATACTGCTGGCACACCCCGGTACGTGTTCTAGATTTCTCAGCTCTGAGTGTGTGACAGCTTTCCTAAGGTTCACACAATTCTGTGTCAGCTGTGTTGAAATTGACCATCTCCTGTTATTTCTCTAATTGAACAGACACCCTGAAATATGTGTGAACACTCCCACACCACCTTCACAAGGAGATATGATTATAAGCCACAGAGAGGTCACAGGATCTTCCGAAAAAGATGTCCAAACAAGTGTCTGTCTCATTAAATCTGTAGCTAATGAAGGCAGTGACGCACCAGGAATCCATCATGGCTAATTGCTGTTACTGTTGCTTTTAACTTTTTTGTATTCAATTGTGGTTTTTTAGCTTTTCAATCCAGTGGTTTGTAATTCTTTACTCATATATTAGTTTTTACACATACGTTATTTTTTTAAGACAGAGTCTCATGTAGCCCAGGCTTATAGTCTCATCCTGCAGGTCCTACCTACCAAACACTGAGGTTACAGGCATAGACTGTCGGCCCTCGCTTTCACTCATAACTCTATTTTTGGCTTTCTTGGAGCTGGAGGTAAAGCTCAGTGGTAGTCCACTTGCCTACCATATACAAAACCCTGGGTTTCCTCTCTAGCACTGCAGAGCAAATGAACAGAAATGTCTGTAAATAAGTGCTTAGGGATGCTATCCTCATCCATGGGCAGTGCAGTGCGTATGACATATAATCACGTTTGTCTGTAACACATGGCTGGTGGAGGCCTTCCTCCTCCCTGGAAGATTTTAGTGAGCTCTAGGCCAGCCTGGGTCACATGGTGACTTCAAAGCCAGCATGAACTATGGAGAGAGATCTTTCTTAAATAAATAAACAAATAAATAAAACAAGCAAGTATCTTTCATCATGGAGTGTAGTATGGGGAAGCTGACACTTCAGAATTAAACACAACAGACATTGCCTCTGTATGACTCAGTGTTTCGGGCTGGGGTTGTAACTCAGTTGGGGGTGTTAGCTTAGTATTCAGGAAGCCCTGTGTTCTCTCACTACTACTATATACCTACAACCCCAGGATTTAGGAGATAGAGGTAGGAATGGTCAGAAGCTCAATGTTGTCCTCAGCTAGATGGAATTTTAGGCTAAGCTTGGATACACAAGACTTGTCTCAAATATCATTTAAAAAAATTCCTAAATTGAGGACTCAATACTCCTATATGTCTTTATTCTCTCTCTCTCTCTCTCTCTCTCTCTCTCTCTCTCTCTCTCTCTCTCTCTTTCTCTCTGTACTGGTCATTAAACCCAAAGCCTTGCCAACATGCTAATCATATTCTCTGTCACTTAGCCATGTCTCAAATATGTGATTTCCTTAACATAATATTTATTGAGAACTTCTTATACTATATTTTTGGTCATATTTAGCCCCCATTGTCCCCAGCTCCTCTCAGACCCAATTCCATCTTCTCACTTCTTTCAAACAACCCATGCTTATTTTTCTTTTTCTTTTTATATTGCTTTATTGAGACAAGGTCTCACTCTGTAGTCCTGGAACTTGCTAGACCACATCAGCCTAGATCGCACAGAGATCTGCCTACCTCTACCTCCCAAGTGCTAGGATTGAAGGGCTGTGTCACCATACCCCGCCTCAATATTTTTGAAAGAAGCATCTCATGTAGCAACAGTTTACAACATCTAGGAAGGATACAGAGAAGCCACAACCAATATTGCAGAATACTGGCTAACAAAGTCACAGACTGTGAATGCCCTTCTGCTTGACATGGCAAAGGAAAAGGGGGCTTCTACTTGGATTAGGGAACAGTGAGTATCCTCTGAAATGAGCTACCACACAGGAGAAGCTTAGACTCACATGGGAACCAACTAGCTCACAGAAACTCATCAAGGAACAATTCTCTGCAAAAGCTTGCCAGTCCTCTCCAAAGGCCAAGCCAATGTGACAGCCAGAGGCTATGGAAAGTAAACCTAGAGGGACAAATCAATAAAGGATATGGTCCAGGTCTATGCTGTTCTTTCTTCTTCATGTCAGCTCTGCTCTTCAACTCAGCCTGTCCCAGTTTGTTTGTGTACGGAATCTTACTATACAGCCCAGGTTGGTCTGACACTCACTATGCAACCCAGGTAGGCTTCGAATACCTGGGAACTCTTGCCTCAGTCTCCCAAGTGCTTGAATTGCAGACCTATGCTACCGCAGTTGGCTTCACAATCTGTCTTCCACTGGACTTTTTTCACCAGCTATGACATTCTCTTGTCACTACTCCTCAACTGATTTCATATTGTAAGTTGAAGACCATGCTCTGAAGCTAACGCTTGCCACTGCTTTAACTTTCAACTTCCAGCTTCCTTTCTTCTTCACCCCTTTGACTACCCCAGTTCAGGATGCTCTCTGGAATGTGAATTAGACAAAAACTCTTATAACAAGTGACTCTGATATATTTGCTTTGGCCTCTAAGTGTCAAACTTGATGACACTCAGAAGTACTTATTAAGAGTTGCGTGTGTGTGTGTGCAAAAGCACTCCAGTACATATGCGTAGAGGTCAGATGTCAACCTGAACAAGGAGGTTCTTTTCTTCCACTATGTGATTCCTGGGATTGAGCTGAGGTCTTTAGCCTTGATGGGATGGGAAGTGCCTCAATGTGCTGAGCCATCTCCCAGGCCTGAGGAGAACTCATTTGTGGCTGACAGAACTTAGTCATGACTCCAGTTCTATTCAGTTCTATCCCCCCTCACTTGCTGGCAACCACACCCATGAGCAGATTAGAATCATCAACAACAAAGACACTAGATTCCAAACAGCCAGGTTCAAAGCACATCTCATCAGAAGTCTAAGGAAAATGATTGGGGAGTTTATATGAACTTGAAAAACTGGTATTTCTTGTCCTTGCTGGATGATGAAATTCTGAAAAGAAAAATAAAAGGAAAGCTAACTAAGAGTTCCAGCATGTATGAGAAATATGAAGTCCAACTTCAGGGCGTAGTTACCTCTGGAGTTAGGAAAAGTGGTCCAAGACCTAAAGAAGGAACTTCCACTGGGGTTTGTTGTATTTATTTTTCTTTTCTTTTTGTTTGTTTGAATTGGTGGTATTTTGTTTTGTCAAGCCAGGATGTCATGTAGCCCAGGCTTATATTAAACTTACTGTGTAGTCATGATAACCTTGATTTCCTGATCTTCTTGCCTTTGCTTCCTGTGTGTTGGCATTATAAGTATTTGAGGCACCAGGTCTGGTTTATTCATTGTTGTGATCAAATCTAGGGCTTCACCTATGTTAGACAATCCACCAACTGAGCTACATTACCAATCCCATACTTTCACTTTTAACTTTTTTCCCTTTCTCTTATATTTATGGTTGTGAGACAAGCCTTTAACGGCTGAGCTATTGCTCCAGCCCCCTTTTTTCCTTTTCTCATATCAACCACAGTTCCTCTTCCCTTCCTTCCTCTCGCTCATCCCACTCCTCCTTCTCCACCCCCTCTTCCACTCCTCCCCTACCTCTGTCCCACCTCACTCCCTCCACTACTCAGAGAGCGTAAGGCCTCCCGTGGAGAGTCAACAAAACCTGGTGTATCAAGTTGAAGCAAGACCAAGCCCCTCCTTCCTGCATCAAGGCTGAGCAAGACTTCCTCTGTAGCGAATGGGTTCTAAAAAGCCAGTTCATCTACCAGGGATAAATTCTGGTTCTGCTGCCAGGGGCCCCACAAACAAAGCAAGCCACACAACTGTCTTCTGCATGCAGAAGGACTAGTTCAGTCCCATACACCTTCCCTAGCTGTGTCCAGAGTCTTTGAGCTCCCAGTAGTTCATATCAGCTGTGTCTGTGGGTTTCCCCTTCATGATCTTGACCCCGATAGCTCATATAATCCCTCTTTTCCACTGGTCTCCCACTTGGCCTGGTGCTTGGCTGTGGATCTTTTCATCTGCTTCAATTAGTTACTGGATAAAGGCTCTATGATGACAGTTAGGGTAGTAATCACTCTGATTACCAAGGCCAGCTCAGGCACCCTCTGCACTATTGCTAGTAATCTAAGCAGCTAGTGGAAGGAATCCTTGTACATTTCTGAAAATTTCCCTTGTACCAGGTTTCTCCCTAACTCCATAATAGCTCCCTCCCCCAACTCCATCCCATTCCTTCTTGTTCTCATCCCACATCCCCTCCCCTCCTTTATTCTTTTTTTTTAACATTTATCTATTATTTGGGGAGGAGTATAAAAAGTGTCATAGTTCACATGTGGAGGTGAGAGGACAAACTTTCCTTACGGGAGTCTGTTCTTCCACCACGTGGATCCCAGGTACCAAACCCAGGCCTTCAGGCGTGGAGGCAGCACTTTGAATTGAAGAGCCAACTTGCTGGCCCCTTCCCTCCTTCCTTCTTCTTCATTCCCTTTGGGTTTGGTTTCCCACTTTTTAAAAATGTTGACAGCATGATACTTCCATACATTTAAAGTGTAAGATAACCTGTTGAGTAAAAGCAATTCCGTATGTGTGTGTGTGTGTGTGTGTGTTATTTTAAAAGTCTGTCATATAGCAGGTTCATTTGAGACTATCAAAAACTCACAATACAAATAAATGACTACAAAGAAAGCTGTTACTAAACTAAACTAAGACACACAGGAACTACACTTCATTACAGGGGGAAAATGCAAATAATTTATAGCATGTTAGAAGAATCAAGTGTATTTGTCATAATGTGCATTATCATATTTCCCTAAGGCAGAGGCTACTTAGAAATCTTTACATTTAAAACTGTTTAGGCAAAATTCTGTCTGAACATTCAGAAACACTCATATATCTGGTTATATACAATTGTATCATCATGCAAAACTCAGTTAATTGTTTTTTAAGGTCTAAGTAGGTCAAATGAACTAATATTAGCCCTGTATTGACCAAGCAGTTAATCAGAGAAGTACACACACACAGAGACAGAGGCAGAGAGACAAAGATCAGAATCTTTAGCTGTCCTTCCTGCCATGGTATGGGCTATTTGATGCATTTCCTTGATGTATTAGAACTAGCAGATGTCAAAGTGACAATTTCATTGCTGTAGCAAGTGATAGAATATGCAAGAAAAGAGTTCCTTGTGTCCAACAGACTTTGTCATCATCTCATACAATCCTCACAACTGGATGTGTATAGGCTGAAGGGAGTAGGAAATAAAAGCAGATCAAGAAAACAGGTATATAAAGGGAATGCCAAGATAGCATGGGGTACTACAAAACTCATCCAAAGTCTGTGCACCAAAACAAGCAGGGCAGATGGCAATGTCATTTTCTCATTTGTTTGGGTAGGGGTGGGGAAAGCTAGTGTGGATGAGAAAAAAAAATCAGTTCTTCCTTTACAAGCACAAAGAAAATCAACAGGAATTTTAGAGGTCATGAATCTGGAAAAAAAAAAAAAAAAAAAAAAAAAAAAAAAAAAAAAAAAAAAAAAAAAAAAAAAAAAAAAAAAAAAAAAAAAGCAGTGGAAACTCCCAGTCTCCTCAATTAGCCAAAGCAAGTCCAAGAAAACAGTGAAAAATATCTTTCAACCTAAATATCTACCTGTATATTCTACTGTATTGACAGGTTTTTTTTTATTAAAATAAAACAAACAAGGCCATCACAAAGTTTTATAAGAGGTACCACCATCTAGAAGTGACAAAAATAAATTAGTTCCCCAATTTCATCTCTAAAACATAAAAACTATGTAATAACCTTGAACAAATTAACCAACATTCTTATAAGAATAAAGCAGTTTTGGACTAATGATGTATTTGTAGTGAAGTGTGAGGCACAAGAATGTACACAGTAATTAGGCATTATTAGTCTAATCAGTCTCCATGGCTATCACTTAATTTTGGGCAGAAGATAATAAATGGCCTTGCATTTTGATACTTAAGTCACAAATTGTAGAGAACAAGAAGTGGTATACTATAATAACAAGGTTTGTAGTTGTTGAACACATTTCTTTTGTGCACTTTGTGATTTGTTTTGCTGTTGGTCACTTGTGGGTCCTTGATTTGACTCTTCCATATCCATGCTGTCTCCATCTGTAGCCTCTGACATTCAACTTCTTCATCATATGGATATGTTGAAATGAACTGTCCAGCTAATTTAATATTCAGTCCTTTGTTCCAGTGAGACTTCTTTTTCATTTTAAACTGTTGCTTCTTTGAGCCTCTTCCTCTTCACTGTGTTCTCTTTTTCCTACTTGAGCTCCTAGCCTTTAGTGGGAGCTAATTTCTTAGCTAAGGTATCTGGAGTCATGACATCATTGGCTTCTGAATCACTATAGGTATCTTCATTATCACTTATCATATTGTGGTAAGAAGTGTTTGATTCATCTATTTCCATCAAACCATTGTCTTTGTCAGCTAGCAATACATTGCCATGATATTCATTTCATCCCACTTCTGGGACTTTTTACTCATCTCTTCCCCTAGCAACTGGGGATGCTACAGAAGCCTTGTTCTTCAGGATTCCCTTAATAGGTGAATGTGATGCTATCAAGGTCACCATTGTTGCTTGCTCCAGCTGTCATCTAAGGATTCCTGTTGGCATGGGGCGAAAGGGTGATTGCTGCAGAAACCCTCCAGCCCACAGTGGAGTAGATTAACAAGGCTCAAGCTGGTACATCTGTTGTCCTGGAAACCACTACCAACATCACCTCGTGACACAGTGACTTCAACCAATGCCACAGCAAACTGCAGCTGGGTGCCCTTTGACGCCACTTGCACTGTATCCCTAGTGTCCCAAGGAAGGAGCAACATAGTTGCTGAAGCCTCCTTTATTTCTTTAGATGAAATTCTGGAGTCAGGTACAGCTCCATTCCTGTAATCTTAGCAGTCTGAAGGTGGAGTTAGGAGGATATGGAATGCCAGGTCCTCCTCAGCTGTATATACCCACAGCTTTGAGAGACCCTGTGTCAAAACAAAAAAGTTCTATCATTAAAAAGAACATGAGTCCCAAGAATATCAAAGTCTAGAAACAACAATCTATAAAACCCCTTCTTGTGCTAGGAGACACTCATTGCCCATTTCTTCTTGCACAAATCCTAAGATCTTTTAATAAAAGCCCAGAGCCAGATTTTGGGGTAAATGCTTAAAGATCAGAAAGACAGAAAAACAAGCTACTAAAGAAACTTCTCACCACTCCTGAATCCTCAGGCAGAAAGGGGAAGAGAATGTCTCCAAGAATCCTCAGGCTGAATGTCTCTGAGTCTTCAGCCCTAAAGGAAGGGACATAAAGGCAGGACTGAACTCCTGTCTCCTCCTGCCTAACATTCCTTCCTCTACCCAGCCTTATCACTTCCTGTCTCAACCTTCCTACTGCTGGGATTAAAGGTGTGTGTCTCCACTGCCTGATTTCTATGGCTAACTCTATGGCTAGCTCTGCCCTCTGATCTGCAGGCATTTTTATTTGTTTAGAGTACAAACAATATATCACCACATTTCCCTTTTTTTGTTCCTGATCTCTGTCATTTCTCAGGAGACAGCACTTGTATGGAAGACATCAAGATACAACATCACATCCAATTACTTGTCACACAAACACATCTAGATAAAGCATTTCCTAAACAGACCTGGGTTTTTTGTTTGTTTGTTTGTGTAGCTTTGGAGCCTGTCCTGGAACTCACTCTGCAGACCAGGCTGGCTCACAGAGATCTGCCTGCCTCTGCCTTCTGAGTGATGGCACTAAAGGCATGTACCAGCACTGCCTGGCCAGACCAGGGTTTTTGGCAAACCTTTAGCTAGAGACACAAACACCCTCCCTCAGATACTGCTCATGCCTCCACTGAATAGACAAATTTCATTGAGAGCATATGACCATCTCCCCACTGAACAGATGATACTGGCTTGAAGTGTGACTACATACCCACACAAACTTAGTCTGTAGTATGGAACTATGCCAAGATTAAGGTGTTCTCAATACAACTGTGGGGTGGACACCAGCCGAGCTGAGAAGCTCATAGAATAGTATCAGTACAGCCTCTGGCCTTTATGAATATACCAAATCGTATTCCCAAATTGGAGCTGAGATAAAACCCCTATGGTGTCTGTCTTGCCTGATAAAAGCTTAAGACAAAGCACCTCCAGGGCTGAATGGGACATGGACCAGTGGTCCCAAGGCTAACTCTAGTAGGCTACATAACTCAGAGAAAGGCCTGCTGAGCTTCCTCTGCTCTGACAGTGTCAGGCTTTCCAGTGTCATCTAGAGAATGACCAAATGTCTCTCTGCGCACACACTATCCTGATTTGTTTTTGTTTCTGGGATTTTCTCTCTCTCTTTTTGAGACAGGGTCTCCCTTTGTAGCTCAGGCTGGCCTTAGACTCCTGATCCTCACCTTCTCAGCCTTCCCAGTGCTTGGATTACAGGCTTGGATCAGCATGCCTGGCTTATCCTGATGCTTGAAATGCAAAGCCTGGCTCCCACATCCTAGGCAATTCTCCAGGCCCACGAGGTTGGTAAGGTTGGCTCCATGGCTCCCTGTGATGGAGAACCTCCCCACCACTGCCCAGAAGGATGCAGGGCCCCTGCATGCAGAGTGAGGCCTGGCTGCTCTGGGCATTCAGAAACCATGCTTGACCTGGAACTGGAGGACCATCCCACCATTTGAGCTGCAGCCAAGTGTGGCTCTCAAGCCTCCAGGGCATCCTGGTTCTCTCAAGCCTGCCAAATTACCCTCACTTACAGCAGGACTTCAAGGGCCAGCCCTCCAGGCCTCTCATGATGGCTAAGTCTGCACCCACACAGATAAGCCAATTCAGTTCACACTGACTGCCCTCAGCAGTTAGCAGAGCCACTTGCTGGGAGCAGTCCTGATTTCCCAGCCCCTCTTGCCTCTTCCTTCCTCAGCTTTTGCTCAACTGTGTGCTGCTGGCTTGTGTGTCCTCGCATGCCTGTCTGTGGGAGCTCAAGGATTGCCTGTGCAGGCCACAGCTACTCAGTCCCCTATGGATCTTCCAAACACACAGGCCTTTGGCTGGGGAGGAGCCCAGTAGCCCTGTCCTGGAGGGTTGGGGTTGAGTGCCAGGGGGGTTCCTATCAGTGAGGAAGGATCCCATCAGTGGTCCTATAAGGATCATCACCTTGACACACTGTGACAGAGAGGAAACATCAGGTTATTCTTGGGCGATGGGGGACACATGGGCAGAGTAGGGCCACAGAAGTTGTGTGAACTAGAGAGCTTTGGAGAACCCAGTGGGGAGCCCAGAGGACAGCATCCATGGAGGACTGGGGTTGCCCTAATGGTG
>PVIH01024991.1:0-20000 GCA_004025045.1 Sigmodon hispidus | reverse complement strand
TGCTTCTGGGCAGACTTTAATTTTTAATGCAGTGAAATTGATGAAGCTTTTCTACCTGGAGACCCCAGAACCTGCCTGCCCTTGTACAATAGAACCGGCCCATAGGGCCAAGGAAATTGGTTCAAACCAGTTGTCAATGTATTTCCTTTGAGGCAAACAGGAGTGGGCCTGAGGGCCTAGCAACAGCTGCTGTCCAACTTCCCTGATTGCTCAGTATCTGCCTAGCAACAGATGCTTTCAGATCTCTTGATCATGCCCAGCCAATGACGGACAGCCATGCAATATCACCAGATTATGACATAGCCTGAGTGTTGGGAGAAGAGAATATAAGGCTCTCCTCATTGCTGAATAAATGAATTAGTCCTTTTCAACTAATTCCTGGGGTCTGTGTCATTGACTCCATGTCTTCTTGACCCCTCCTCTGAGGGAAGTGTTAGGACCCAGCAACACCCCAGGGCCTCCGTGCCCCAAGTAAGACTACAGATCTGTGTTCATGGTCCGCAATGTGGGATATGGCTATGTATATTTTCATCCCAAGGATCTGTAATAAAAGTTGAGTGACATCTCTTAATGAGGTAGGGAGCTCCCCTTAGATATTTTTAGGATGAAAGGAGATAGACAAGTAAGAACATTTTAAAAGAGAAAATGAGGAGCGATATTTATGTTTAAAATAAAATAAAATTCTAATATATAATGATCAGCTTTACTACTTAATTAAAATTGGGTGAGGCATGTTTATCTGCCCAAATGAGATGCTTATGGTACAAATCCTTGGACATGAGAGAGAGATCTTTGGGGAAATCAAACTGCCAATGTAAGGAGAGAAGTACACCTAACAAGCCCTCCGAGCCCCTGCCCTTGGGGCTAAGGCAAGCTGAGAAGCCTCGTCCATTTGTATCTCAGGCTCTTCCCAGACCTCAGATTAGCTGGGTATTAGTACAGCCAGGTCTCAGCTGTCTGTAAAAGTGAAAACGCATTTCAAAAGCTGCATTTAAATTTTAAAGATACTCAATGTTTCTAGCATTGTTTATTGAAACGGGTCAACACTGGAGTGTTTTATTTATGCATTGAAGAACCTAGTCTAAAAGCACCAGGGTTGCCACATGATATATGCTGAAGGCTTATTAAAGCCACAATTCCATAGTCAGAAATATTGTTTTGCAATGAACACATTATTAAAAGAACGCCATGTACTCACCATTGCCTGGGAGAAGAGGCAGTGGTGACCTTGCATTCTATCTGAATACAATAGTACACTCAAGAACTGACCCACTCCCTGTAAACCCACAATATCCCAACCCAGGCATGACCCACATCTCTCTGTAAGCCTCTTTTAGTCATCTAGGTAAAAAGAAAAATGGAAGTATTTAAATAAATAAAGACCATATAACATTTTGGATCCATATATATTATTTTGGGGAGTGTCTGAGATTTGTATATGATATTTTTCTTCAGTTTTGAGCCCCCACAACATTCCCATTACCACTTAGTTTTTGCAAGTCAAAGGTGTAGCGTGTAGGTTCCTTCAAATACAATTTAAAATCATTAAATGCCTATATGTGTGACTTTATTGTTAACTATACCAGAAATAATACATAGTGCATACAGATTTTAGGACAGTGAGAAGTTATTACATTTTGTAAGCCCATTGTACCTGTTGTATAAAGTAAACATCAACTGAGGAATACATCAGCCTTATTAACATACTTAGAAAATCACAAAGTTCATGCCAAGAAGAATTTGACTGGAATATAGGAGTGCCTGTATCACTTAGAAGAAATTCTTCTTTATGAAAAGCAAGTTCTCTGATAACATTGTCACTTTCGGAAGAAACCCAAGTGGCTGTTTTAGTACATTTTAATACAGGTTTGGTTCTAGATACCAAATTTGCACATATACCTCTTTCACACAAAGCAAGTAAATCTGTAATTTAAAAAAAACTTCCTTGTTCAAATGTAGTATTCTCATATATATGGAAATTATGCCTGGTTTTATATTATATTTTCATATTAAGAATAAGAACAAAATTTTCAGGAATCTTCTGAAGACATTTTTATAGATGCACATTCTGGAAGCTCAGAGCCCTTATATTAAAAGAGCAAGGGCTGAAACAATCTGGTCCAGCCCAGCAGGCCACACAGAACACCAGGGCATAGCCTCTAATAGGCCCTGAGCAAATTATGTGAGACCAATCAGGCACTGCCCACTGCTCCTGTGGACACCCTGGGTTGGAAGATATGTGTATACAACTGGCTCTAATATTCTGGAGGTAAATGCTATCCCCTGGTGCTGTGAATAAGCTGCTTTCCAGGCCTGGGTTCAAGAGTGAGACATGGGCAGAGGAAGAATCAGTAGAAAAGATACATGAACGAGTCCTATAGGATGGATGAGATTAAACTGGGCAGAGGAAGTTCCAAGGTGGGAAACAAATCAGACTGCACACCCAACTTTTTCAAATTTCATGTTTAAATTGAATTTACTTCCAGGGCTGGGGAGATGGCATAGTCTATGGAGTGCTTGGCACTCAAGTACGAGGATCCAAGTTCACTCCTCTAGAGCCCACATAAAGGGCCAGTCAGAGCCACACGTGTCTGTGTGTCTCTCAGGGAGAACCTTGGGGTCTCTGGCCAGCCAGTGTAGCTCAATTGGTCAGCTCAAAGAATAAATGGTTAGTGAAGAATGACTGGTATAACCACAGGACACTGACCTCTATCCTCAACACACAGGTGTACACATGTGCATGAGCTGCACATGAACATACATGCACATCTATATACCTGCTGCCCACAGATGTTTTACTTCCTTTAAAATACTTAGATATGTATTGTTTAACATAAGGCAGAATTCTCAAGCCAGTTGGATTCTTGCTGACCAGCCTGTTCAGCTGCCAGAACTTGGGACACTTAGGAAACCTGGTGAGAAGAAGAAAGTATGCAGAGAGCCTTTGTGCTGCCAAAGTGGAAATCTGAGGGAGAACCAGCACAACGTGATGTGAAGGAGGAGGACTACTTTTGTACAAGGCCCTGATATGACAGCATCTTTCTTCTTCTTCTTAAGAAGTCACAAGAGCTGAGGGAAGGGAAGGGAGGTCCACAGATTTAACTTCTTCCCTAAGTATTGAAGATGATAATTGTCAGAACCAGGCATCTTGCTTTTCTTCCCAAAGTATGTGGCCACGAGGCAGGTTCCAAGGAATTTCCCAAGATCAAGAGATTTGGGCCAGTCTTCTAGTCCCTTGTTGGTTACTGCCTCACTGTGTGACCTTGAGTTTATCACAGCATTTTCAGTCCCAGCAGAAAACAAGGTTTGCATTAGATACTTCAAGGATGTTTCCTCCAACATTCTTTAATTCTAGAAGATTATATTTGAAGGAAATCATTTCCTTTTCACGTGTATTTTTTTAAAGAGTTATAGTCATAATAGCCATATGTCAAACATAACAGTGTCAAAATTGGAGACATGGTTCATGAGTGCAAAATGAAGAATGATTTCAAACTCTGGGGCTCCAAGGGCAATTGACATGAATGCTGGCATTGGTGGTGGGGAACTGGGCATTTGTCAAGGCCATGTTTCACTGGAGTGTGAGAGTCTAACCCAGGGGTACGAAAAACAACAGAAGAGAAGTAGCACCCAGTGGGATAGACTCTCCTATCTAGTGAAGCTCTTATTCCTGCTGCAACTGTCTAGACTGTCAGATTTGACATGGTGCATGAGACCCCTGTAGAGAGCAACTCATTCCTATTGGAAGCAGGAACCTGGGCTGGGCAGGAATACCCATGTCTCAAGCACACAGGAGCACCATTCAGCTATAAGCTTCCAGAAGCACCTTAGAGGTACCTAGAAGCTCCCTGGCAGTGAGCCAAGAATGCAATGCTCTTTGTGAGTGACATAAGGCATTTGTTTTAGAGGATTTATTTATCTATTTATTTGGGTAGTTGACGCTAAAAAAAAAACTGATGGGAGTCACTTGAGGGTATGTGATTTTCAAGTACTATGTGAACGGTGCCATTTTCATACAAAATATAAAGCATCCTTCCTGAATATAGTCACAGTAATCAATGGTTTTAATGGAACTAAAAACCATGTACAGATATAGAAATGTTTGGCCCAGGCCATACATTCCGACAGTCCTCCTCAGAGATAAATGTCCACAATGGATGTTTCAATTAAGACAGTGATATTTATTGAAAGGTAAAGCATAAACGCATAGCCACTCGGAACATTATTGAACAAATGTAATTTATGCTGCTGTTGGTGCACTGAGTTTTAACACTGCTTTGATTTTATCAGCATTTGTCAATTAATCAACATGAACCTTGTAAAACATGTTCTCCTATTAGTGGGAACAGGCGATTGCTTGAAGACATTGAAGGAAGGGTCATTTAATAATTTGCTAATTGTGCAAAGATAGATTTAATTTTGTAAAAGGTACGATTCTCATTACCACCATATCTGAAAGGACTCAATTCACACTTAACCCTGCCAGTTTAAATGTGGTCAGTGGCTTCTTTGTCTCTTCTTCTTTTATTCTTCTTAAACACAAGAGAAAGATTAATAAAATATGAATTACTCTCACTTCAGGATTTTAAGATTTATTTAAAGAGCCTTTTTTCTCATCTTTTTCAGCTCAGAGGTACAAGGCTTCAGGCTATAAAAACAAGCAAACTCAATTCCATTGGGCAGAAAAGTAAGGAGACTACAAGAATGAGAAGAGATAGGAAGAAAGGCCAGGGCACCAAGCCACACAGCCTCAGGAATAGGCTGTCTTTGTCCTCAGTTCATTCTGCATTCCTCTAGATAAGAGATGAGCTTCCCCTGCTCCCATTTCCTTCACTGCTAGTTTTCAGTAAGTGAGAAAGCAGCAGAAGCAAGCCCTCTCTTCGGGTACCCATGCATCAGTATACTCATCAGCCCTCCTGACATCAGAGAAAGCAATGTGATTTGGATCCCTTCGCCAGAGGCGAACATCCTGCAGCCATCCACAGAACTTGACTGAGTTTTAAATGGGCAACGTACCTTGGAGATCAGTCTCTGCAATGGAGTCTGCAGGGCTGAACCGGGAAACCAGCACCATTATAGGACTTTAAGTGGAGCTTAAGACACAATCGAAATCGCGGACCTTAAGGCACTGTTAGGGAAAGAATGTTGTACAGAGGCAAGGCCTGCTAAATGGAGGTGGGACCTGCTGGATCCAGGCTCCACAGCTTTGCCTACAGTCACTTTTATAAGAGTCTAGAGGGCCAGGTTGTTCTCTGCTGGCTCAAACTGGCTTATCTGTCCTTCCCATTCCACTCTGTTGTCCGTTCCAAATAATTCACTATTTCAGGCACACTTTCCTAAGCAGATGCAAACATCCTTTCCCAGGCTAATGCTCCCTTGGGCAAATGAGGTTTCTTGGAAAATGGTCAAGGAATGAACCATCAAACAAAACTCTTTAAGGGACAAGCCCCTGGTTTCAGGTGACATTGTGAGACATGCAGGCAAACAAGTTATTTGTAGACACTGGCTGGCAATAGCATTATTGTGTGTGATGTGGTCAGAGATTGGAGCTGACTCTTGATTATGATCTTAACAAACGAAGTTATTTTTTAATGAAAATTATCCCAAGAGACACAAGACAATTCATACAGTTTTCCCCCTACTGGCAGCAGTCACAACCCAAACTACCAACAAAACTAATTACGTAATAAAATTATCATAAAAGAACTTGTGCAAGAGAAAAAAAAGACTGCTTCAAGCAAACATGGAATAATTCTGAGAGGGCTGCTTCCCCCCTCTCCCCCCGCCCCACCACTGGATCATAGAGAGAAGATCTAGCTGACATTCTTTTAACATCTCTGCTCTCAGTAACCTCAGCTTTGGTGAGGTCACTTCCACACTATCAGATCCTCCTCAGAACAGGAGATAAGGGTGAAATACAAAGGTGGGTAAGTAAGGAGGCCGCTTATTAACAGATATTCCCTGGCAGAAGGGGTTTCTATCTGAAGCATATATATATTAAGAAACTACAGGAAAAACAAATGGGTATATTTGATTCCCTGGCATTTTTCAATATGGTAAATAAGTTTGTGTGCTTTGATTCAAATGGTTCCTTTGTCCTGATCATTTGCAATAGCAGGTGTGTGAGGTGTTCGGGGCTAGCTAAGGAGCACTGCTGGCATTCAACATAGTCATGGCATTAGGCAGATTTATGGTCTTGGAAATGGCTGTCACCTTTATTTAAAAGCTAGTTTAGACTGATGAGGAAGCTTAGCATTCTCCTGGAGTTTCTGGCTGTTGGTTGTACCCAAATAGGGCACCTGGCTCTGACGGTTATCCTTGCTGCTCTAGGAGACCTAAAAGGTAGCTGCTAAGACATCTGAAGGGCATGATTGCAGGTTTTATCCCTATATGGTGAAGCCTACAGCTCAGCAAATGATAGCCATGATAATGATGACATGCTACAATACTCTAAATGGGAGTACTTCAGACTACACAGAGGCACACGGGGAAGTGCCACACTGGTCAGGAGGCAGATAGAAGGAGATGAAGGTGTTCTCCATGGGAAAGAACAGGTGAGGCATGGAGGAAGGCTTAGGGTTCTCTGGTGTGAGGATTTCAGTAGGTCATGAGGTACAGGTGTGATGTCTCTAGTGTTTCGAGTGGAGAGAATCTCTAGGCTGTAGGAAGCTGACAAGAAGAGGCAGCTGGGTAAGGATAGGCATTATCTAGACAGAAATGATCTAATCTGCAAAGAGAATTATTTACTACATCTAGGAATATGGCAACGCTGGGAGAATGTGTCTCCATTCCAATTCGTAAGATATAAAAATACAGAAAACATTTTAAAAATCAGACGTAAGATTTATAGACCTCCTAAAATTCTACAGGTAGAAAATGTTACTCAGACATTCTATGCATAGGAAAAGCTTGGGTCCAGTGCACAGTACAAAGGCTCATCCATCAGACCAGGCTGGGTCAAGACTTTGTAGCTCTAATAAACTTCCTGGCGATATTAAGGCCACACTTTGAGTAGCTAGTGATTAAAAAAGAAAATCCACCTGGAATCTTTCTGTAGGGAGAACATGTGATGGTAAAGCCCTGTCTGGAGCCAGCCCCTGAGAGACACCGTGAGAACAGAGATTCAAGATCTATACTGGGTCACCTGGCTGAAAAGTTGGAAAACTGTATCTGGCTGAAAACCTATTTTAATTCCAACACAGCCTAAGCACAGATGGCATTGTTCCGATGAGAGATAGACTCTGTTGGTAAATAATTCATAACCTGGTAAACTTGTGACCTGAATAGCAGCCCATTTACAACCTGACTTCTGGAAAAGAAGAGAAGTTAGGAAGTGTATTCATTATTTTAAGATTACAGATAAATGGTGTTCTTATATCACCAGTAGAGTTTGTTAGCGCTACTTATAAAACATTTTTAAAGGGTCTTTATTAAACTGATGTTTTATTTTTAAAATAGGGATTGAGGAGGGCTGGGGAAATGGCTCTGTGGGTAAAGTGTTTGATGAGCAAGTGTGAGACCTGAGTTTAAATCCCTAGCAACTATTTAAAACCAGGCAATGCAGTGCATGTCTGTAATCCCACTATGGCGGCATGGAGGCAGAGATGGGCGAATCCCCGGAAGCCGAGGGCCAGCTAGCCCCTAACAGTAGTGAACAGCAAAGTCATCCTGCCTCAAACAAGGTGAAAGGGGGGACCCACGGCTGAAGGCTTGCCTCACAGACATATACACAACAACGAAGATAAAAAGCACAAAGAGATGTGCTTGGTAAGAAATATACAATAATGAGTTAGTTCTTCTCTGGCATGCCCTGGTCTCAGAGACAATTTCCCTAGACTTGTGTGGTCTTCCAAAACTGGTTTATGGAAAGACATTGTCTTCTTAAAAATTAGTTCAGCCTGTTATTTGAAAAAAAAAACAAAAAACAACCCTGAAAGAAAAGCAGTAAGGAAAGAGGCAAAAATCCTTCACTACATTGCTTTCCATTAAAGAGAAGAAATCACGGGCTGGAGAGATAGTTCAGTTGTTAAGAGCACTGACTGCTCTTCTAGAGGACCTGGGTTCAATTCCCAGCACCCACAGGGCAGCTCACAACTGTCTCTAACTTCAAGATCTGGCACCCTCACAGACATACAAGCAAAACACCAGTGCACATAATATAATAAAAATATTAAAAAAAGAAATCATAGACAAGCAAAAATGATAGGGATGGGTGTTTGTGGAGAAACAGTGGGAAATAGGGGACTGCATGAAATTATCCGTACAGCTGAAGGGAAATCCTCATGGGAAGGGTGGGAGCCATGGTGATATTTTTCTCTCAACAACCTGTGCTAAAGGCTTCACTATGCCAGGACTTAACAGATCTACCCCATCCTTTCCAAAGAAACGTTCTTTTTCTATTTGTATGCACCCCAATAGTGTTGGGCATTGTGTTACTTTCATAGTGATTGCTTTAGATTTGGTAGATAGTTATTTGGGGGTCTATTTAGAGATCTGGGCTTGAAGAGCAAAGCCTGAATGAGCATGAAGGGATTTAAATAAGGTGTGTGCAGTGTGGATTCAGGTGTTTAAGGCTCTACCCAGTGGTTCTCAACCTGTGTTGTAGCGGGAAATTAGGAACTATATATGTGAACGATTGTGTCATAGGACTGGAGACAAGTGGGGCGTGGTTAACTGAAAAGGATTTTGAAAGTAGACTTTTGAGGGAGGGGACTAGGACAGGAAGTTGTTTTTTTAGAAAGGCTCCGGCGCGCTACAACCTCATCCTGTCATCTTCTCCTAAAACCGGCTCTATTTTATAAGCTATTTTCACCAAATAAACCCTGTTTAAGACATATCTCAAAACAAGTTTTTACCACAATACTGTGTGTCATGACCCCTTGGAGATTGAAAGATCTTTTCACTGGGGCTATACATCAGGTATTTACAGTAGCAAAATTACAGTTTTGAAGTAGCGATGAAGTAAGTTTATAGTTGGAGGTCACCCCAACATGAGGCACTGTATAAGAAGGTCACAACACTAGAAGGTTGAGAACCACAGCTCTACCCCATTCTTAGGCAACTTTGATACAGCCTTGAGGATTTTTGGGTTTGTTTTTTTTTCATATTAGCGTTTTTTGCCATTCCTGGTCCATCTCAGCCAGCACTTTTACATCCAAGCCAAGCTCATGTCTAAGCACTTCTCAGATGTCATCTGGCCTATAATTTCAGCCCAGAGACTATCTGCAACTCCTACTCTATCCAACAAAACCATGAACCTTTAATATGACAACTTTTCCATATCCACCATGAAGATAGCAGAAATAGAAATCTTAGAGAGCAGTTTATCTTCCAGGCTCTGTGCAGGCAGGAGTTCACAACCGAGCCTCCCGAAAACTGAAAGAAAAGCCTTTTTATTGGATGGTAATATTTATTTATGCAGATGCAGATGTTTAGTGCTGGGCTATATGACTGAACAGATTTCACATTTAGTAAAAGATTAGTTTATTCATTTAATTAATATCTGAGACAATATCTGGGTTAGATCAGTACCTTCTCAGGCAATCCGAAAAAGGAAAAAAGAAACAATGCAGGAAGCTGCCTGCTCCTGTGACTTTCCAGGTCCCTTATAAAGTCAGGAGGCGGGAGAGACACCCAAGACTTAAACAGTGTGAGGAAGGTGGTGGCAAAGGCAATGCTATGCTGTGAAGGCCTCACAAATCCCCCAGGGAGGAATCAGAGCCTAGAGGAAGCAGGCAAAGTACCCAGGGGATGGAGGTGGGAAGTGATGACGGGCTATGTGCTTGAGCATTGGGAATGTGGAGTGTGGGGGGGGGATAGCAGCAATAACTGCACTGTTATGCAAAGACCCAGGTGAACGACAATGGAGACTTCTAGGAGTCTCTAAGAGACCATCAATGAGTCAGGTCTAGTTAGAATACAGAGTGTGGATAGCTGGTACAGAAGACGGAAAATGTTCACTGCAGTGTGAGCAGCAGAGGGCCCTGGCTGCTGACTTTGTTTTTAGACATGAGACAAAGGAGCTTTGGAAGACACTGAGAAAAGCGCCATGCATTACGCTCTCACTTTTACGTACACTTCATTTTATAACTTTTATTTGTGATTCTACTAACTTTCAATGAAACTTAACACTCAGCACTGGTGCATGGGCGTGCCTAAATGGTTGCTCTTGAATTGGTAGATCATTAGGGACCATGAGTGGCCAGGTGGGTTAGAGTTAAACCCACACAGCTGGGCGGGATTGCTATCAGCAGCCTGTGAGTCCCACCAAGAAGGTGCTCACAGGCCAACAGCAGAGCTTGGTATGAATAATTTGGCTTGTAGCTGCTGCCGCCACTTGTCACTTTTACATCTGTGGGGCTGTTGTAGCATACTTTTTGACTCTCTCTCTCTCATGCTTTTTTTCCCCTTTAAAATAAGGAAGCAAGATGTGCCCCAGTCTGTTGTGGAGCTGAGAGTTGAGGCCATGTGACCCTGGGGCATTAGCCGCACATTGGGTGCCAGTTGTAGTTAGTTATTAATCATAGGCAATTGATTGATAGGTTAATATTTATTAAAGGGGTTAATAGTAACTTACAATAGAAAGAATAGGCAGGACAGCTGGGACGATCCACTCAACAAAATGGAACAGGTCTTTCTTCCAAGCGAAGAAAAAACAAAGAATGAGCTGCAAATATGCACCCCAGTTTTTAAGCTGTCCCCGGCCATGCCTCAAAGCTACAGCTTCAAAGGTCATAGGTAAATCCCATACCTATGCTGGCCGAGAGGCCACGCCTCTAGATTAAAGCCATGCACTTGATTCCCACTACATCACTATGTCCTGTAGGAAATAGTGCAAGACTCAACTGAAGCAGGCCGTAATGAATGACTCCTCACCATTATCCCAAACCCCTTCTTGCACTCAAAGGAAATCACTCTCATCTGTTTATTTTTCTTTCTTTCTTGTTTTCTTTCCCTCCTTTCCTTCTTCCCTCCTTTTATTTTTATTATGAATGTTATCCGTTTGCTAAAATGAGCAACTTCTTAAATTACAGGACTTTTGTCCCCTCCCTTCATTGCTCACAGTTTGCTTCATTGAGAGTCTTGCCCAAGCATAGGAAGGCTCATTAACAAGTAACCCTAACCTGACCCCACCCTCTGTGAGATTCAATCCCATCACAGAGGACAGACAGTACTTTCATCTTCCAACTCTTATGTTTGCTTTCTGTTATTTAAGCAGCATATACATTGGTATTTTTTAAAATCATACTGTCTAGACCTTATGCCATAACTTACTAATATGTAAAATGAAGTTGACCATTCTTATCCCATCACTACCTCACAACAAGATAGCTTTCTTTCCTTATTTTCCAATGTGTCAGGCTATTTGGGATTATATGAATATTCCATTTACACTGTTATGGCCATTTAGTCACTATAAGGTGAAATAGTGGAAGGGTTCCCTTCTGATACAGCTATTGTCTTTTACTCTTTGGGGTTTATCATAATGCTTTTAAGCTATCCAAAAGAATTCCAAAACCCTTACTGAAACTACTTCTCAGTATGTCAAGCAAACTGGTTCATAGGTTAGAGCCTTTTCCCAGCAAGAGACCTCATCAATCTGTCTGGTTTAAGGGTGTTCCCACATGCTGACTGGGGGTTTCTTTGAAACACTTGTGAATTTTCTGTGCTTTTCTCTATTGGATCCCCTTTCTGGGATCCCCTGACATCCTGTCCTCTCTCTTCTTTATATCCCTGTGTTCATGGCAGCATTTTTCCTAGTTGTTTCCTAGCAAAGTCCATAGGAGGCACGTTTGCTGAGACCATGCACATCTGAAAATATCTTAACTCCACTCAAGCTTATTTGCCAGTTCACCTGGCTAAATGAACTGTAAGTAAGGAGGAATTTTTTCTCTTAGGAGTTTTAAGCTGTTCTCCAGTGCCTGCTGGCTTTCTCACCATTGGTATTCCTGCCCTTTCATGTGTGACTTTTGTGATTTCACTGAAGAGTCTGGAAACTTCCTTTTAATCCCTGTTGTTTTGAGGTGTCACACTAAGCACCATTATAACAAGGATCTTTTCATCCAATGTTTCAGACCCTTTCCATCTGTAGATGCCTGGGGTTCTCTCTTGAAATGTCTTCTTATATCATCATTTCATCATTTAGCTTAAAGAGTTCTTTTTTTTTTCTTTTTCTTTTTTTATTCCTCATTCTGGAACTCCTTTGGAAAACTACTGAACCTTATGGATTAATCCACTGGTTTTATTTTATTTCTTTTTACCTAAACCCAATCCCATCCTCTACCACTGCTCACTAATTTGCTTCCTGGGATATCTACTTGACTTTATTTTCTACATCCAAATATATGTGTGTGTGTGTATGTATGTGTGTGTAATATATATGCTTTTATACACATATATGTGTATTTATATATGTATAAATATTATATATTTATAGATACATATATTTATTAGTTATATGTATGTAATATAAATTATATAGCATATAATAATCTTTATTAGATATATTTATTTTATGATTTTTTTATTCTTTATAGAATGCTTATTTTATGTGATGACTATAGTAATATTTCTCATCTTTCTGAAAGATGTTACAGATTTCTGAAAGCCGTTCATCTGCTTAACAAAAACCCTTCTCTAAGACCCCCTTAACAGGCCCCTCCCCCGTCTCTCTTTTTCTCTGGGTTTTTAATATCTTATTCTCTATTTTATATTGAGGGTTATATATTAATTGACTAATGACTCTCCACTCCATATTTAAAATATTCTTATAAATAGCATATATCTAAATATAGAAATACATAAGTCCTGTATGTTTAGGGAGAGTGAGTACAGTTTCCATGTCAAGCACTGATGGGGTCAGGTGTGCACATTCCCTAAAGGCATCACTATGAAGTAACTGGGCTGGATTTTAGCTGTTTGGGTAGGATGCCAAATGTCAGTCTTTGGGCTACTCAGTTTCTCCAGGCCTCCAAAGTCTTACCTAGGAACTGGTCCCCTTAATGCAAGCACCCCAGAGGGGCGGTACAAGAGGGTCTCATTTGCCCTCTCTATGCAGCCTCATCTCCTTCCCTAGGTCTGGTTCCCTGGGTCCAGAGCATCTCTGATTGATGCAGCCTATCACTCCCTTTCAAGGTTAAAAAGGTGGGGCAGGAAGTACAGCCTAACTACTCCTGATAACTCTTCAGGTGCTGATGTCCCTGGCACAATACAATCATCCTGCCTGTCTAGTCTCACCCCCAGAGTCTTTCTTAGCTCTGAGATATTCCCAAAGAAGGACTCCATGGCTTCTCCCCATATACCTCAACTACTGCTCAATTGCAATCATTGACCCCCAAACTGGCTGACAACTCTTTCTGAGTGGTATCACTTCTCTGTCTGTCTCAACTTTATAGATTTAGAAACAATTTCCTATAATTTTGCTGAGATTTCTAGAATAGAAAAATATAGTCACACACGTTCAGTCTCACAAAACCAGCAACTTGAAATTCTACAGCTTTACCTGATATTGATGTTTGCTTGTATCTCAACTTGTCCCAGTTCCCTTACCCAAAGAATTTTCCATGTTAACACAAATCAAATGCTAACTTTCTCAAAACTTTCGGAGGAGTGGGCATTCACTGCCCAACTTGTCTTATCCACCGTTATTTACTTCTTTTTTAAAAGAGTCTATTTTTATATGTATGTTTGTATTTCTGTGTGTGAGAGTGTGTGCCTGTGGAAATCAGAAGAGGGCATCAGAGCCTAGAGCTGCGGTAACAGGTGGTTTTGATGTGGGGCTGGGAATTGAACCCGCACTGCTGGAGCAGGAAGTGCTGCAGCACTCAGCTGTTTTCTAGGCGACAGCAGACAAATAAATGGAAGTGAACCTCCTTCATGAGGTGACCTTTGGCTCCAGAAGCTGGGACCTTCATCAATTGTGGTAGCTATCACAGCACTTTCTCAAAACACAGAAACAAAGTGGGGAAGGGCTTTCACTCCCATTTTTCAGTACCATTCCAGATAAGCAGGCCACCTGGGAAACTCTTGTCAATGACTGACAGAAAGTGCATACAGAGGATTATGGGAAGAGGCCACCTAGAGAAAGGGCAGGGATGTGTTTCACTCTGCATCATTTTCTTCACATTTTGGATGGAGTTTGCTTAACTATAAAGTTAGGAGGTCAGATGGAGTCCCTCTACATATTGACAGGAAAGTTCAGAGATTTGATCATTTAAAAAAGGTCCTCCATCTCTTGCCCTGCCCTCTACCATTTTGGAAGGTCTGTACTACATGTTATTCTCTAGGGCTCCTGTTTGATCTTGCTTTATTTGTAATTATTCAGAACTTATATTGACTACATAATATATTCTATTTCTTTCAGGTAACACCCACTAACAGACTATGAAAAAATGTAATGAGGTGATGTCCAATGTCTGGTTCCAATATGTTTTACAAATCTAGCTAGATATTTTTTATTAAGGAAGAAGTCAGAACACAACCTGCAAACATTTTTATTTATTGATGCTTCCTCCTATAGCAGCATATAAATTACAAAGCAGCAGAAAAAGCTATGATGATTTCAATGAAACTAGACATTTCAAGCATAACTTAATATCTCATTGCTAGTTGCATCTAGGACAGCTGGACACTCAACTGTTGGCTGAATTGCTGCATAGTTGATTTGATTTAGTTATGAAGACAGTCAGATTGCTGGAAACACATCTGGCCATTTTGGCAATCAATGAATGAAATGAATCAACCATGCGGCACCCAGACCGACTGCTTGGTAATCAATGTAACTAAAATGAGGCAACAGTGGGATAAGTTTATTCTTAGGATGCAGGACATCAAGATGGCACTCAAAGGGATGCTCATGATCATTTTAATGTTATCATGCAAATTAAGTTATTAAAAGTGAAAATATATCCCCTTTTCTATTAGCAAATGACAGTTACTTTTACTTTGAAGGGAGGGACTATGACAAGTGTTGCTCAGAAGGAAAGGATGCGCAGCAGATCAAGATGCGTTCGGATTCTTGACCTGAACTCAGCTGTCAGCAAGTCTCCATGCAGTTGCCAGAAGTATTCCCTCATTTCAAACAAAACAAAACCCAGCAACCCCCAAAAGTGTATAGATCTATAGTTTTTATATACACACACATTTAGGGTTTTTCTCTTCATGTTTCCTTCTACAGAATCTTTCTTAATCAATCTACATACCAGAGATTAAAGTGAATGAATATTCTTATGCCCATTATGTGTCATTTTATCTTTAAAAAAGTCTTTAATAATCTGCTGTTTTTTTTTTTTTTCTTTTTTACTCCCACTTTTTCCAGAGGCACGTCTCTTTTCTCTCCAGACTGCTAAGGTTTTAATGTTTTAGTTGTTTTTATTTTTCTATTTAGAAAGTCTATCCAAAGCAGCACACTTTTCCTTTGGTAGAAGAAAATGTATCAAAATACATGAACGAGTTGGCAGTAGAGCATACATCAGTTTTGGTTTGCCCAGGCCTGATTGGTGTCTCACTATGTTGGATGTTGATATTAGGGTCACCTTGAGTGGCAGCTTGAGAGGAAGACTGCATATGACATAGATGTCACTATTGGAGAGTTGCAGTTTCAATCCTTGTGTTAGAAGTACTCATCTGTCATTGCTAAAGAGCTGTAGAAGCAGTGAAGCACCAGATGGGTGAATGTATTTAATGACCTTGATGTCTCCTTGAAACCAGTAGATATCAATTTGTGCTGCTTACAGGAATCATCTGGTTATCTTTTTAACATAAAATGCCTTCCTCATGCAAGAGGCTGAAGAACAGTGCAAGTGTATCCTAATTACCCAGCATTATTTCAATCTTCCTTGGAAACAATAATTTTCTTTTACCAAGATTCAAACTACAGGTCTAAAACAGCCCCCAAATCTAATTCATATGTACAAACAAAACATATAAGCTATTTATACTTACTCACATGTATATATGTGATGGAATATAGTCCAAGAATGGATTGTATGAGAAAAATTCTGAGTGATTGTGAGAAAGCTCCAAGAAAACGAGACAACAGTCTTGTGATGTCAGTTTCTTCAAAAACACAGAATTATCTTTGGAATGTGCTTTCTTTCATGTCCCTTGTAGGTTAGGGACAGGAGTAAATTTGCTGCAGATTACGCATTACAGTTGGCTATTGTTATGTTTATATGTTTCTATTAAAAAACATGTTGTTGCCACATGTGGTTTATCCTTAAGATTAAACAAACTTTACTCATGTGACTCTTTTTAACCTTCATAATATAAATTGTCTGATGCTCTGAATAAAGTTGGATATTGCATAAGTCTGCCTCATTTTTAGGATCTATTCTCTCAGGTTCCACTGCCTTTAGAGTAGTAAACATGCATGTATTCATGTAGGGTTTGTGATACATATGTTTCTCCCCCCATTTCTGCATTCTGGTTATAAATAATCACCAGCTATTGACATCAATATTTTTAAAAGCAAGATTGTTGGAGCAACTGAGTACAAGATGAGTTTGCAGAGGAAGTGGCCAGGCCTGAGATGCTTAGGAAACCTGCCGTGGGTATGTAAGATTTCAAGAGGGCCTATGGGACTGGGTAGGATTGCATCAGATGGCAGGAGAAAGCATTCCAAATGGAGAGAAAAGAAAGAAATGGGGAAAGACTGGATAAAAGGCTATAAGATTACCAAACCTAAATTCATTTATTGAGTATTAAGTTTACATTAGAAGCAATACAACTTATAGGTTCCATGGAACTATGTACAAGGCCAATGATCACTATGAAGAGAACAGAGCATAAGGGCTGTTTTGGAGATGACCTCATAAAGATTTACAAGGAGAATTAGTTTGGCCAGTAATTCAAAGTTGGCATACCACAAGCATAATGATCAGTTTGGTCTATAATGCAGTGATAAGCCACGAAGCAGTAATAGCAAAGGCCCTTTTCTCTCATGATAAATTTATCAAAGACATTTGATGGCCTACATACCAAGGCAGATGCTGGGCAAAATCACTCCAAGTCTCCAAGGTTAATGCTTCATTTGATTCAGCCAAGATTTGATAATCAGGAAATATATTTAGGAAATATATTTAGAACAGAAATCACATGAGAGGTATGTATGTGTTATCTTCAATATCATCATATTATATAATTAATCATTGATTTTTCAAATTTCATTTTATAATGCAAAAACCATTTTTCTGTGTTTTGGAATTAAAGCAGCCCTATTGCATTTGTCTTTGCCAGCTAAAAGAGTAAATTTTCACATTTTTCTAATATAGGTTTTAATACAAGATATTAAGTAATGTCAATGAATGATGTGGGCATGCATCAACTCAGGAAGTCGGCTGGCACAATTAACATTTAGAAGTAGGCACCGCTGGTTATTTCACACATTATTAACTTATATTACAATTCAAATACGCTTACAGCTGGCAAAAAGTCTCTTCTGTAAAGTGATCTCAAACATAATAGGCTTAATCAGAGATAAATTAAATTAGGCAGCCATGCATACTACAGCATATTAATTCTGAGTAGTTATTAAATACATTTCTCTTATCGGTGGTGTGAACACAACATTATATGCAAACAAATTCTTTAAGAGACAAGCAAATAAAGTTTGTATTTGGGATGCTGTGTGCTCGGCATTTCCCCATGCCCACTTAAAACGATACATAATCTTTTCTACTAACAATGGCACTAGGTTAAGTTCCCAGAAATGAGCCAACTTGATTCCCAGACAATTAAGCAAACAAATAGTGACAAAACCGCTATATGGTTTGGGCTTTTCCAAGGGGAACTTTTCCAGCCATGCAGAGTAAGGTGTTTTGTTTTGTTTTAAACACAGAGGTAAATAATGGCTAGAGCATTGTTGCCCTATATGCAAGGTAGTGAATATTCATTATGCTAACCATAACTGCATCTCATCGTTTGGGGTGTCCCCTGACACCTCAGAATACTCAAAGAAGAAAAGTACTTAAGCAAAAGATATTTTATAAATAGGGTCACACACCATGGGCTCTTTCTTTCTTTGAATAGTAGTAATCCAAGCCAGCAAGTCAACATGCAGATCCCACCTACTGGAAAGTGAGGCTTTTGTGAAAAAAAAAATGAAAAGAACCATCTGAAACTCTATAATCTACCCGATGCACTTACAGTACCATCCTTGATGTACTTTTGCTATATTATCTTGTAATGTTGTACTGTTATCAGTCACCAGATCCTTTAATTGCTGTATCTTGAAGCAATTCAAATTACTAGGAATGACCCTACCCCTGCAAGCCTGAGAAATATGCTTGACATTCTTCATGCTTCGTACATTTAAAACTCAATATAAGGTGACAAGAACATTAAGCTGCCCAGTGAGCAAAATGTGAAACTAATCACTATTTGTTCTTAGCTATGGGTACAATAATTGGCAAATTAAAATGCTTGGGAGTAGCTCGCCCACCTACATCAGAAGCCATCTCCTTGGAATGACTAATGGAGATAAATGTATACACTGTGCATGAAGATAAATGTATACACTGTGCATTAGCGATGATGCCTTCAAACACCGGAAGACTAAAAAGGGACAGAAGAGCACCTATTTCATTCATTATAAATTATACACCAACAGACTTTCTGTTAGGGTCAAAAAGCTGTGTGCACACATGCATGTGTGTGTGTGTGTGTGTGTGTGTGTGTGTGTATTTTGTGGTTGAATTATTATTATTTCTGGAAAGCATAATGCTCTTTAAAATTATTGGCCATTGAAACTTCTGCACACATATGAAGATGAAGTACATTCTGACTATCATCCTCAACTCTCTATTCATACTTACTCTATCTCAACTAATAAAATACCCCAACCTCTTCTCCACTTGACTTTCAAACTTTCACTCTTGTTTTGCCTATTAGAACTGCAGAGCAGAGCCAGAACCAACTGTGTGACCCTGGTTTGGAAGTACCCATTAGAGCACGGTGGGTACCACACTGAGTCTACAACTAAAGGATTGTACTTAACTCAGTGCCCATCAGAAGCCAATAGGGTCAGGCCCTCTGGGCTTCTCCCAATCCATGAATGACTGTTGATGGAACATTCTTCTTTTTAAGGTGGCAACTGGGGTACTTTTACTGATTAACAGACTGAATTCATTGTTAGTACTAGTGAGAGTCAAATACATTTAAAGATAGCAAGATGAAAACACCTTGGTTTTTAATAAATCTGCTATCATTTATTCACATGTGCACCCATTCACTCATGCTGCATATACACCAGGCACTGTCTTAATATGTGACATGGGGACACATGAACAACAGAGGAATTTCCAGGATGTGTCTCCTCTTTGTGATAAGATGCACTGCTGTGCTGAATTCTGAGCCAATTTTTGAAGAGAAAAAAAAAAAGATGTATTTTATACATGAGTGTTTTGCCCACAAGTATGTATGTGCACCATGTGTGTGCCTAGTACCTACAGAGATCAAAAGAGAACCCTGGTCCCCTGGGAGCTGGAGTTACAGATAGTTGTAAGGTCTTGGGGAACTGAACCTAGGTCCTCTGTGAAAGAACCTTACCAGGAATATCTTACCCTGAGTATCTTTCTAGTTGCTTGGGATGATTTTTAAGGGATTCTGTGGGTGAATAAACTTGAGAATAATCTTGAGTTTAAAGTATAGTATGGCTGGAGAGCTGGTTCAGAGGTTAAGAACACTGGCTGATCTTCTACATGGTAGCTCGCAACCATCTATAGAGCTGATGCCCTCTTCTGGTGTCCAAGCAAACACGCAAGCAGAATACTGTATCACATAATAAATAAAGATTTAAAGCATAGTATGTGCAAGATCAATAGGAAAATCACAGTCGACCTGAAGCAAAGAGGCTGTCTTCTGAATATGTGAAGGGAATGAAACAGAGAGGCAGGAGGCCAAGAGGTGTGCAAACAAGAGCCAGGCAAGGGGGAGACGATGGGTGTAGTAGGAATGATGCCAAGCGATTTGAATTTCTTCCTGGAGCATCAGAGTTTACCAAA
>PVIH01024990.1:0-21576 GCA_004025045.1 Sigmodon hispidus | reverse complement strand
ATATCACTGCTACCCACTTACTACAGTGTTATCACTGCTACCTTCATTACTACTGTTACACCAAGGCTAACACAGTTACTACTGTGACATCATGGCTGCCACAGTTACTACTGTGACACCATGGTAACCACTGTTGCTAATGTGACATCACTGCAACCACTGTTTCTACAACGACATCATGGCTACCACAGTTACTACTTTAACATTACGGCTTCATTCTAACCACTGCAACATCACTACTTCCACAGTTACTTCTGTGAAATCACTGCTTCCACATATTCTACTGTGACCTCACAAGATCCACAGTTACTCCTATGACATCACGGCTACCATTGCTACTACTGTGACTCATGGCTATCACAGTTACTACACTGACAATACGGCTACCACATTTATTACTATGACATCACTGATACCATAGTTTCTACTGTGACATCACTACTACCCCTGTTACTAATGTGACATCACTGCTACTACCTAACCTCTGGGACATCAGGGTTACCCCCATTACTACTGTTACATCATGGTACCCCCTTACTACTATGACATGACTTTTACACAGTACTGTGACATCTTAGGTACCACAGTTACTACAGTGACATCACTGCTACGACAGTTACTACTGTGACATCACAGTTACCCCCTTACTACTGAGACTCCCTGCTATACATTTACATCATGGATACCACAGTTACTATGGTGACATCACTGCTACCCACTTTATACTGTAATATCACTATTACCCTTCATTACTACTGTTAGATCATGGCTACCACAGTTACTACTGTGGCATCATTGATACCACAGTTACTGCTGTGACATCAAGGCTACCACAGTTACTACTGTGATATCACTGCTACCCTAGTTACTACTGTAACATCACAGCTTCCATAGTTACTACTTGGACATCACGGCTACCATAGTTCCTACTGGGACATCACTGCTCCCTCTGTTACTACTGTACATCACTGTTACCCCTGTTACTACTATGACATCACAGCCATACCCATTACAGCTGTGATATCACTGCTACCACTTTTCTACTGTGACATCACTGTTCCCCTCTTTCTACTGTGACTTCACTGCTACCCTCATTACTACTGTTACATCACGGCTACACTCTGACTACAGTGACATCACTGCTACCCTCATTACACTATTACATCACTGCTACCCACTTACTACTGTGACATGACAGCTGCCACAGTTACTACTGTGACATCACTGCTACCCTCGTTACTATTTTACATCACTGCTACCACAGTTACTAGTGTGACATCAAGTGTACGAGTTACTACTGTGACATCACAGCTACCTCCTAACTACTGTTTCATCACTGTTATCATCATTGCTACTATTACATCACTACTACCACCATTACTAATGTGACATCACTGCTACCCCCTTACTACTGTGACATCACTGCTACGACAGTTACTACTGGGACATCACTGCTACCTCATTTACTACTTGGACATCACGGCTCCCACACTTACTACTGTGATGTCACTGATACTACAGTTACTACTGTGACATCCCTGCTACCAAGTTACTACTGTGACATCACTGCTACCCCTTCACTACTGTGAATTCACAGCTACAAAAGTTACTACTGTGACAACTGCTACCACAGTTACTACTGTGACTTCACTGCTACCATAATTTCTACAGTGACATCATTACTCCCCCTGTTACTACTGTGACATCACAGCTACCCCTTTACTACTGTGATATTACTGCTACCCTCATTTCTACTGTTACATCATGGCTACCGCAGTTATGACTGAGACATCATGGCTAACTACTGTGAACTCATGACTACCACAGTTAATTCTGTGGCATCAAAGCTGCCACAGTTACTACTGTGACATCTCTGCTACCACAATAGCTGCTGTGACAACACTGCTACCCCCATTAAACTGTGACATCACTACTACCCCCATTACTAATGTTACATCACAGCTATCTCCTTACTACTGTGACTTCAGTGCTATCCCTGTTAATAATTTTACATCACGGCTACCACACTTACTACTGAGATATCACTGGTACCACAGTTACTACTGTTACATCCTTGCCATCATAGTTATTGCTGTGACATCACTGATACCATATTACTACTGTGAAATCATGGCCACCGCAATTACTACTGTGATATCACATCTACCACATTTAATAATGTGACATCACTGCTACCATAACTTCTACTGTGACATCATTACTACCCTCGTTAGTACTGTGACATCACAGCTATGCTCTTAATTTTGTGACTTTATTCTATCCCTGTTAATACATTTACATCACGGCTACCACAGTTACTACTGTGATATCACTGCTACCCAATTACTACAGTGATATCACTACAACCCTCATTACTACTGTTGCACCATGGCTACCACAATTACTACTGTGACATCATGGCTACCACAGTTACTACTGTGACATCATGGCATCCACTTATGCTAATGTGACATCATTGCTACCACAGTTACTACTATGACATCATGGCTACCATAGTTACCACTGTGATATCACTGCTACCCGAGATACTTTGTAACATCACTACTACCATAGTTACAACTGTGACATCACTGCTACCATACTTCCTACTGTGACTTCACTGTTACCATAGTTACTACTATGCCATCACTGATACCCCCGTCACTACTGTGACATTCCTGCTACCACATTTACTAGTGTGACATCACAGGTACATCCTAACTACTGTGACATCACTGCTACCACAGTTACTACTGTGACATCACTGCTACCATAGTTACTACGGTGACATTACTGCTACTTTTTTAATACTGTGACATCACAGCAACCACAGTTACTACTGTGACATCACTGCTACCATAGTTACTACGGTGACATTACTGCTACTCTTTTAATACTGTGACATCACAGCAACCACAGTTACTACTGTGACATTACAGCTACCACAATTACTACTGTGACATCACTGCTACCCCAGTTACTACTGTGCCATCACTACTACCATAGTTTCAACTGTGACATCACTACTACCCACATCACTATTCTGACATCACTGCTACCCCTGTTATGACTGTGACATCACGGCTACAACAGTTAATACTGTGACATCACAGCTACCCCCTAACAACTGTGACTTCACTGCTACCCACTTACGACTGTGATATCACTGCTACTCCTTTACTATTGTGACATCTTGGCTATCCCTGTTACTACTGAGACATCACAGCTACCCCCTTACTACTGTATCATGATTGCTACCTTCATTACTACTATTACATCATGTATACAACAGTCACTACTGGAACATCATGGCTACCACATTTTCTACTTTGACATCACTGTTACAATTACTACTGCGACATAACAGCTACCACAGATACTACTATGATATCACTGCTACCCCATAATACTGTGATATCTCTGCAATTTTGTTAATACTGTGACATCACTGCTACCACAGTTTACTACTGTGACATCACTGCTACCACAGATACTACTGTGACATCACTGCAACCTCACTTAGTACAGGGACACTCAGCTACCACAATTAATACTGTGACATCACTCCTACCGTAGTTACTACTGTGACATCAAGGCTACCACAGTAACTACTGTAACATCAAGACTACCACAGTTTCTACCATGATATCACGCACACCTCCTAACTAATGTGACATCCAGGGTACCACAGCTACTAATGTGATATCTCGGCTACCTCAATTACTGCTATGACAAGCTTGCTATCACCATTGCTACTATGACATCACTGCTACCCCTGTTACTACTGTGACATCACAGCAAACACAGATACTACTGTGACATCACTACTGCCACAGGTTCTAGTGTGACATCAAGGCTACCACAGTTACTACTGTGACATCACTGCTACCACAATTACTACTTTACAATCACTGCTACCACAGTTACTAATGTGACATCACTGCTCTCCCCTTACTACTGTGACATCACTGCTACCTCAGTTACAACTATGACATCACTGTTACAACAATTACTACTGTGACATCACTTCTACCATCGTTTCCTCTGTGACATCATTACTGACCCTTTTGCTAATGTGACATCACTGCTCCCATTGTTACTACTGTCACATCATGGCTACTATAGTTACTACTGTGACATCACTACTACTGTAGTTACTACTGTAACATTGCTGCTACCCTCGTTACTACTATTACATCATGGCTGCCACAGTTACTACTATGATATCAATACTACCACAGTTAGTACTGTGACATCACTGCTGCCACAGTTAATGACTGTGACATCATGGCTACCACAGTTACTACTATTACATCAAGCTGCTATAGTTACTATTATGACATCCCATCTCCTGTAGTTACTACTGTAACATTGCTACTACCCTCATTACTACTGTTACATCACAGATACACCCTTACTACTGTGACATGATGGCTGCCACAGTTAATGCTGTGACATCATAGATATCACAGTTAATACTGTGACATCACTGCTACCACAATTATTTTAGTGATATCACTGCTACCTTAGTTACTACTGTGACATCACTGCAACCGTAGCTACTACTGTGACATCACGGCTACCACAGTTACAAATGTGACATCACTGCTACCACAATTACTACTGTGACATCACTGGTACCACAGTTACTACTATGATATCACTGCCAACACAGTTACTAGTGTGGCATCACGACTACTGCAGTTGCTACTATGACATCACGGCTACCGTAGTTGCTTCTGTGACATCACAGTTACCATAGTTACTACTATGACATCATTACTACCCTCGTTACTACTATGACATCACTAATACCTACTTACACCTGTGATATCACTGCTATCCCTTTACTACTGTGACATCATGTCTATCCTTGCTACTACTGTGACATCACAGCTACTATAGTTACTACTATGATATCACTGCTACCTGAGTTACTACTGTAGAATCACTACTACCATAGTTACTATTGAGACATGATGGGTAACATAGTTACTATTGAACTCACGGCTACCATAGTCACTACAATGACATCTTGGATACCTAGGTATGACTGTGACATCACAGCTGCACCACTTATGACTGTGACATCACTGCTACCGTTGCTACTACAACTACATCATGGCTACCCCCTTACAACTGTGACATGATGGTTATCACAGTTACTACTGTGATATCAAGGCTACCGCAGTTACTACTGTGACATCACTGCCACCACAGTTACTACTGTGACTTAACTGCTACCATATTTACTACTGTGACATCACTGCAACCGTAGGTACTACTGTAACATCATGGCAACCATAGTTACTATTGTTACATCACTGCTACCACATTTACTACTGTGACATCACTGCTACTCCTGTTACTACTGTGACATCACTGCTACCCCCAATACTACTGTGACATCACTACTATCACAGTTACTAGTGTGACATCACTTCTACCACAGTTACTAATGACATCACTGCTACCTCCTAACTACTGTGACATCACTGCTACCACAGTTACAACAATGACATCACTGTTACAACAATTACTACTGTGACATCACTTCTACCATCGTTTCCTCTATGACATCATTACTAAACCTGTTGCTACTGTGACATCACAGATACCCCCTTACTACTATGACTTCACTGCTATCCCTGTTCATACTTTTACATCACGGCTACAACAGTTACTACTGTGACATCACTGCTACCACAGTTACTACTGTGACATCATGGCAAACATAGTTACTACTGTGACATCACTTCTACCGTAGTTTCTACAGTAACATCACTGCTACCATAGTTACTACTGTGACACCACTTCTCCCATAGTTACTACTGTGAAATAACATGACTCCCGTTACTACTGTGACATCACTGCTGCTGAGGTTTCTAGTGTGGCATCACGGCTACCACAGTTACTACTGTGACTTTATTGCTTCCCGCGTTAATACTGTTATATCATGGCTATCCTCTTACTACTTTGACATCACTGCTACAAAAATTACTACTGTGACATCATTGCTACCACATTATTATGGTGAGCTCACGGCTACCACAGTTACTACTGTGACACCACAGCTACCACAGTTACTATTGTGACATCACTGCTACTGTAGTTATAACTATGACATAACTGCTACTCTTGTTATTACTATGCCATCACTGCTACCCCCAATAATACTGTGACATCAGTGCACCACAGTTACTAGTGTGGCACCCACCATTAATACTGTGACATCGCAGCAATCACACTTACTACTGTGACATCACTGCTACCACAGTTACTAATGAGACATCACTGCTAACACATTTACTACTGTGACATCACTGCTACCACAGTTACTAATGAGACATCACTGCTAACACATTTACTACTGTGACATCACTGCTACCAAAGTTACAACTGTGACATCACTGGTACCACAGTTACTATTGTAACATCACGGCTACCCCCTTACTACTGTGACATCCCTGCTAGCACAGTTACTAGTGTGACATCAGCTCCCACAGTTACTACTATGACATGACTGCTACCTCATTACTACAGTGACATCACTGCTACCCCTGATTCTACTATGACATCACTGCTACCAGTTAGTACTGTGACTTCACTGCAACCCGATTACTACTGTGATATCACTGCTACACCTGTGACTACTATGACATCACTGCTACACTTGTGACTATTGTGACATCACTGATATCCCTGTCAATACTGTGACATCACGGCTACCACATTAGTACTAAGACATCACTTCTACCACAGTTACTACTGTGACATCACCTCTACCATAGTTACTACTGTGACATCATGGCTACTATAGTTACTACTGTGCCATCTTGGCTACCATACATATGACTGTGACATCATAGCTACACCACTTACTACTGTGACATCACTGCTACCACACTTGCTACTGTGGCACCACTGCTATCATCATTGCTACTATGACATCACAGCTAGCACAGATTCTAATGACACATCACTGCTAACACAGTTACTAGTGTGACATAACTGCTACATCCATTACTACTGTGAAATCACTGCTGTCCCTGTTAATACTGTGCCATCATGGTTACCACAGTTACTACTATGACATCACGGCTACCACAGTTACTACTGTGACATCATTGCTACCACATTTACTACTGTGATATCACTGCTACCACAGTTAATAGTGTGACATCACTGCTACCATACATATTACTGTAACATCACTGCTACTGTAGATACTACTGTGACATCACTGTTACCACAGTTACTACTGTGACATCACGGCAATCACAGTTACTACTGTGATATCATGACTACCATACTTATTACTGTGAGATCACTGCTACCACGGTTACTACTGTGACATCACTGCTACTACAGTTTCTACTGTGACATCACTTCTACCATAGTTACTACTGTGACATCACGGCTACCTTAGCTACTACTGAAGCATCACTGCTACCATAGTTACTACAGTGACAAGATGGCTACCATAGTTATGATTGAGACATCACAGCTGTACCACTTACTTATGTGACATCAGTGCTAACCTCATTACTACAATTACATCACGACTACCCAATTGCAACTGTGACATGACAGCTACCACAGTTTCTACTGTGACCTCACAGTTACCACAGATACTACTGTGACATCACTGTTGCCACATTTACTACTGTGACATCACTGCTACCACAGTTGCTATTGAGACATCACTGCTACAGTAGTTACTACTGTGACATCACTGCAACCGTAGCTACTACTGTGACATCATGGCAACCATAGATTCTACTGTGTCATAATGGCTACCATAGTTACTACAGTGACATCACGGCTACCATAGTTACTACGGTGACATCACTGTTACCACTGTTACTACTGTGACATCACTGCTACCCAAATTATGACTGTGACATCACTGCTACCCCCAATACAACTGTGACATCACTGCTACCACAGTTACTAGGGTGACATCAAGGCTACCACAGTTACTACTGTGACATCACAGCTACCAGAGTTACTACAGTGACATCACAGTTACCTCCTAACTACTGTGACATCACTGCGACTACTATTACTACTGTGACATCATGGCTACGACAATTGCTACTATGCAATCACTGCTACCACAATTACTAATGTGACATCACTGCTATCCCCTTACTACTGTGACATCACTGCTACCACAGTTACAGCTATGACATCACTGTTACCACAATTACTACTGTGGCATTACTTCTAACATTGTTTCTTCTGTGAAATCATTACTACACCCATTGCTACTGTGACATCACAGGTACCCCCTTTCTAGTGTGACTTTACTGCTATCCCTGTTAATACTTTTACATCACGACTACCACAGTTACTACTCTGACATCACTTCTTCCACAGTTTCTACTGTGACTTCAGGGCACAAATAGTTACTACTCTGACATCAATCCTAACATAGTTACTACTCTAACCTCACTGCTACCGTAGTTACTACTGTGACATCACTTCTACCACAGTTACTACTGTAACATCATAGCTACCACAGTTGCTACTGTGTGATCACTGCTACTGTAGTTATTACTGTGACATCACTGCTACCCCAATTACTACTTTGTCATCACTGCAAGCACAGTTACTAGTGTGAAAACAAGGCTACCACAGTTACTACTGTGACATCATGGCTACCATAGTTACTACTGTCATATCATGGCGACCATAGTTACTACTGTGACATCACGGCTAACAGAGTTACTACTGTGACATCACGGCTACCACAGTTACCACTGAGACATCACTGCTACCACAGTTAGTACTATGACATCTCTACTACCCACGTTACAACTGTGACATCACATCTACCTCCTTACTACTGTTACTTCAAGGCTACGCCTGTTAATAATTTTACATCACAGATACCACAGTTACTACTGTGACATCCCTGCTATCATAGTTATTTCACTGACATCACAGCTACCTGTTACTACTGTGAAATCACAGCTACCGCGGTTACTATTGTAACATCACAGCTACCAGAGTTACTACAGTGACATCATTGCTACCATAATTTCTATTGTGACATAATTACTACGACCGTTACTATTGTGACATCACAATTACCCCCTTACTACTGTGACATCACTGCTACCACAGTTACTACTATGACATCACTGCTACCACAATTACTACTGTGACATCACTGCTACCCCTGTTACTACTGTGACATCACAGCTATCCCTTACTACTGAGACTTCAAGGCTATCGCTGTTAATGATTTTTACATCACAGCTACCACAGTTCCTACTGTGACATCACTGGTCCCACAGTTACTACTGTGACATCATGACTACCATAGCCATAACAATGACATCATGGCAACCATAGTTACTACTGTGACATCATGGCTACCACCTCAATATTGTGACATCACTACTACCCCTTTATGACTGTGACATCACTGCAACTGCTGTTACTACTGTTACATCACTTCTACCACGGTTACTACTATGACATCACTACTACCAACTTACTATGTTATTTCACTGCTACCCCTTTACTACTGTGGCATCATGTCTATCCTGTTACTACTGTGACATCATGGCTACCCCTTCCTGCTGTGATATCACCACTACCTTCATTACTACTGTTTCTTCACAACTACCACAGTTACTACTATGACATCATGGCTACCACAGTTACTTCTTTGACATCATGGCTACAATAGTTACTACTGTGACATCAGTGCTACCACAGTTAGTAGTGTGACATCAAGGCTACCACAGTTACTACTGTGACATCATGGCAACCACAGTTACTACTGTGACATCATGGCAACTATAGTTACTACTGTGACATTGTTGCTACCGTAGTTTCTACTGTAACATCACTGCTACTGTAGTTACTACTGTGACACCACTTCTACCATAGTTACTACTGTGAAAAATAAGCTACTCCCGTTAGTACTGTGACATCAATGCTGCCGAGGTTTCTACTGTGACATCACAGATACCACAGTTACTACTGTGACATCACACCTACCCTCGTTACTACTGTGACTTTATTGCTTCCCTCGTTAATACTGTTACATCATGGCTATCCTCTTACTGTTGTGACATCACTGCTACCAGTTACAACTGTGACATCACTGCTACTGTAGTTATTACTATGACATCACTGGTACTCCCGTTACTACTGTGACATCACTGCTACCCCCAATACTACTGTTACATCACTGATACCACACTTACTACTGTGACACCACTTCTACAACCATTGCTACTGTGACATCACAGCTACTACAGTTACTAATGAGACATCACTGCTAACACAGTTACTACTGTGACATCACTGGTACTACAGTTACTATTGTAACATTACGGCTGCCTCCTTACTACTGTGACATCCCTGCTAGCACAGTTACTACTGTGACTTCCCTGCTAGCACAGTTACTACTATGACATCACTGCTACCTCATTACTAAAGTGACATCACTGCTACCCCCAATTCTACTATGACATCACTGCTACCACACTTAGTACTGTGGCTTCACTGCAACCTGATTACTACTGTGACATCACCGCTACCCCCGAGACTATTGTGACATCACGGCTACCACAGTTACTACTGTGTCATCACTGCTACCACATTACTACTGTGACATCACTGCTACAACATTTACTACTGTGATATCACCGCTACCACAGCTAATAGTGTGACATCCCTACTACCTTACTTATTACTGTAACACCACTGCTACCATAGATACTACTGTGACATCACTTCTACCACAGTTACTACTGTGACATCACTTCTATCGTTCTTACCGCAGTAACATCATGGCTACCATAGTTACTACTGTGACATCACTGGTACTTTAGCTACTACTGTGAACTCATGGCTACCATAGTTACTACTGTGACATCTCAGCTACCATAGTTATGACTGCGACATCATAGCTGCATCACTTACTACTATGACATCACTGCTACCACACTTACTACTGTGACACCACTGCTACCATCATTGCTACTATGACATCATAGCTACCACAGTTACTAATGTGACATCACTGCTACCACAGTTAGTACTGTGACTTCACTGCAACCCGATCACTACTGTGACATCACTGCTACCCCTGTGAATATTGTGACATCATGGTTACCACAGTTACTTCTGTGACATCACGGCTATCACAATTACTGCTGTGACATGACTGCTACCACATTTACTACTGTGATATCACTGCTACCACAGTTAATAGTGTGACATCACTGCTACCATACTTATTACTGTAACACCACTGCTACCATAGATACTACTGTGCCATCACTGTTACCACAGTTACTACTGTGAAATCACGGCTACTAGAGTTACTACAGTGACATCACAGCTACATCCTAACTACTGTGACATCATGGCTACAATTGCTACTATGCAATCACTGCTACCACAGTTACTAATGTGATATCACTGCTATCCCCTTACTACTGTGACATCACTGCTACCACAGTTACTACTATGACATCACTGCTACCACAATTACTACTATGGCATTACTTCTATCATAGTTTCTTCTGTGACATCATTACTACCCCCACTGCTACTGTGACATCACAGCTACCCCCTTACTAGTGTGACTTTCCTGCTATCCCTGTTAATACTTTTACATCACGACTACCACAATAACTACTGTGACATCACTGCTTCCACAGTTTCTACTGTGACTTCATGGCAACCATAGTTACTACTCTGACATCACTGCTACTGTAGATATTACTGTGACATCACTGCAACCACAGTTACTAGTGTGACAACAAGGCTACCACATTACTACTGTGACATCACGGCTACCATAGTTAAAACAGTGAGATCACGGCAACCAAGTTAGTACTGTGATATCACAGCTACCATAGTTACTACTGTGAAATCACTGCTACCATAGTTACTACTGTGACATCACGGCTACCACAGTTACTACTGTGACATGACAGCTACTACAATTACTACTGTGACATTACTGCTACCCCAGTTACTACTATGAAATCACTACTACCAGTTTCTACTGTGACATCTCTACTACCCACATTACAACTGTGACATCACATCTACCCCCTTACTACTGTTACTTCTTGGCTACCCCTGTTAATAATTTCCCATCACATATACCACAGTTACTACTGTGACATCCCTGCTATCATAGTTACTACACTGGCATCACAGCTATCGCTTTACTACTGGAAAATCACAGCTACTGCAGTTACTATTGTGACATCACAGCTACCATAGTTACTACTGTGACATCGCTGCTACCATAATTTCTACTGTGACATCATTACTACCCCCGTTACTATTGTGACAACACAACTACCCCCCTAGTTCTGGTACATCACTGCTATGCCAGGTACTACTATGACATCACTACTACCATAGTTTCAACTGTGACATCTCTACTACCCACACTACAACTGTGATATCACATCTACCTCCTTATACTACTGTTACTTCAAGGCTATCCCTGTTAATAATTTTACATCACAGATACCACAGTTACTACTGTGACATCCCTGCTATCATAGTTACTACACTGACATCACAGCTACCGCTTTACTACTGGAAAATAATGGCTACCGCAGTTACTATTGTGACATCACAGCTACCATACTTACTACTGTGACATCATTGCTTCCGCAGTTACTACTGTGATTTGACAGCTACCACAGTTACTAATGTGACATCACTGCTATCCCCTTACTACTGTGACATCACTACTACCACAGTTACAACTATGACATCACTGTTACCTCAATTACAACTATGGCATTACTTCTACCATAATTTCTTCTGTGACATCATTACTACCCTCACTGCTACTGTGACATCACAGCTACCCCCTTACTAGTGTGACTTTACTGCTGTACCTATTAGTACTTTTACATCATGACTACCACAGTTACAACTATGACATCACTGTTACTACATTTTCTACTGTGACTTTATGGTAACCATAGTTACTACTCTGACATCAATGCTACCATAGTTACTACTGTGACATCACTTCTACCACAGTTACTACTGTGACATCATCGCTACCCCAGTTACTACTGGGACATCACTGCTACACCAAGTACTACTGTGACATCTCTGCTATTCTCATTACTACTATACATCACAGCTACATCCTTACTACTGTGAAAGCACAGCTACCCTTTTACTACTGAGCAATCATAACTACCACAGTTACAGATGTGACATCACTCCAACACAGTTACTACAGTGACATCACTGCTACGACAGTTACTACTGTGACAACACAGCTACCACAATTACAACCGTGACATCACTGTTACCACAGTTACTACTGTGACATCACTGCTACCACAGTTACTACTGTGACATCACTGCTACCACAATTACTACTGTGATGTCATTGCTACCAGAGGTACTTCTGTGACATCCCTGCTACCATAGTTACTACTGTGACATCACTGCTACCACAATTACTACTGTGATGTCATTGCTACCAGAGGTACTTCTGTGACATCCCTGCTACCATAGTTACTACTGTGACATCACTGCTACCCCTTTACTACTGTGACTTCATGGCTACCACAGTTACTACTGTGATATCACTACTACCCTCATTACTATTGTTACATCTCGGCTACCCCCTTACCACTGTGACATCACTGTTACCACAGTTACTACTGTGACATCATAGTTACCACAATTACTACTGTGACATCACAGCTACCACAATTACTACTGTGATATCACTGCTACCCCCGTTACTACTGTGACATCACACCTACAATAGTTTCTACTGTGACATCACGATTACCCAAATTACAACTTTGACATCACAGCTACCCCCTTACTACTAAGACTTCAAGGCTATCCCTGTTAATAATTTTACATCACGGCTACCACAGTTCCTACTGTGACATCACTGCTACCACAGTTACTACTGTGACATTATGGCTACCACAATTACTACAGTGACATCACTGCTACCCCAGTTACTACTATGACATCACTACTACCATAGTTTCTACTGTCACATCTCTACTCCCATGTTACAACTGTGACATCACATCTACCCCCTTACTACTGTTACTTTAAGGTTATGCCTGTTAATAATTTTACATCACAGATACCACAGTTCCTACTGTGACATCACTGGTACCACAGTTACTACTGTGACATCCTTGCTATCATAGTTATTTCACTGACATCACAGCTACCTCTCTACTACTGTGAAATCACGGCTACTGCAGTTACTATTGTGACATCACAGCTACTACAGTTACTACAGTGACATCATTGCTACCATAATTTCTATTGTGACATAATTACTACCCTCGTTACTATTGTGACATCACAATTACCCCCTTACTACTGTGTCTTCACTGAGATCTATCATGGTAAAAACTTGTCGAGAGGTGTGTTTTAAGTGAGGTTTATTTTGTTAGAATTATTTATAAAATAGAGGTTTTAGTAACGTGCCAAGCCGCTGTGTTCTTTCACCAACTCGGAGCCCTGCTGCCACGAACCGGAAGTCTTGCCCCTTTTCCAGCGCTCTGTACCAGAGACCTGAGAGACTTTTGCGCTTGCATCTGTCTCTCTCTAGGCGTTCTCTAAATCTTGTTTTTAGTGGCCACACCTCTCTCTCAGCTTTTGTGTTTTGTTGTGACTCACACACTATATTTCACTCAGTAATCACTTTTGAGATATAAACCAATCAAGACAGTCATAAGATAGTTTCTTATCATATCTTTAACAAATATTTCAGATAGACTCACTCAACACAATAAAAATAATTATAGACATTTATAAAATAGTTATATATATGTTTACAGTTACTTCGTTAAGACTTAACCATTGTTTAGTTTACAAGACCCCACAGAGATACCGTCACCCACAGGCCAACATAAAACAACTCAATAAAAAAACTACATCCCTTTTCCAATAAGTTAGTCATCCAAAAGAGAGTTATGGTCAATTATCATTTTAATACGATGGTTATAAATTAATCTTAAGTAAAAGATAAAATAATATTAAAAAAATTTATTTTTTTTAAATTTTTTATTTAGATTTTTAAAATTTTTATTAATATGAGCTCTAAATTTTTTTGTTATCAAAGTAGACCTCTCTTGCATGAAAACAATGAGCTTTTGGAATGTCTTAATATGTTTATTTATGTTAGACATTTTAGCCTCATACTCTCTATGTTGAGATCTCTTAAAATAAGTAGGTATGAAATATATTATCACATTAAAAAAAAAGGACTCCTGGGTGGAGATAACTTTTAAATGTGTAATCTTGGAAATAATCTTTTATTACTATTGTGAAAAAGTGAGTAAAATTGTGAACATTTATTTAATCAGACATTTTAGAAGAAAAGAAAAAAAATTGCCTTATTTAGATGTAATGAGGACTTACGGTCAGCAGGTGTCGCAGTGCAGCAGCAATGGTGCGTGAAACGAGGTGGCCATTCGGCTGGGAGTGTCTTTGTTAAATGTTTCAACAAATTTTATCAGGCGTGTACCACTACAACTGGGTCAATTTGTCTCTCAGGAGTTTTGCAGCGCGCAGATTCCTTCCTGGCAGCGTATAGAATATTTGTGCATGCAGATGGGGGCCAAAGCCGTTTAGTCTGGCTCCGTCTGCGGGTGCGGAACCCAGTGGGTTTGTGGAATTAGCCCCACATTGGGCACCAATTATCATGGTAAAAACTTGTCGAGAGGTATGTTTTAAGTGAGGTTTATTTTGTTAGAATTATTTATAAAATAGAGGTTTTAATAACGCGCCAAGTCGCCCAGTTCTCCCCCTGACTCGGAGCCCCGCCACTGTGAACCGGAAGTCCCGCCCCTTCACCAGCACTCTGTACCAGAGACCTGAGAGACCTCTGTGCCTGCATCTGTCTCTCTCTAGGCATTGTCTGAATCTTCTTTTTAGTGGCCACACCTTTCTCTCAGCTTTTGTGTTTTGTTGCTACTCACACATGTACAGTTTCTGATTGCCCGCTACAAAGATCCCTGCTAATACTTTTGCATCACGGCTACTGTGACATCACTGTTATCACAGTTACTACTATGACATCACAGCTACCCTATTACTACTATGACATCACTGATACCATGGTTACTACTGCGACATCATGGCTACCACTGTTACTACTGTGACATCACAGCTAACCTTGTTACTACTGTGAAATCCCAGCTACACCCATTACTACTGAGACATCTCTGCTCCCAAAGTTACTAGTGTGACACCATGGTTACCATAATTACCACTGTGATATCACTACTACTTCCTTTACTACTGTGACATAACTGCTACTGTCTTACTACTATGACTTCACTGATACCCTCATTACTACTATTACAACACTGCTACCCTCTTACTACTGAGACATGACAGCTGCCACAGTTACTACTGTGAAATCACAACTACCCCAATACTGCTATTACATCACAGCAACCCCCTTACTTCTGTGACATGACTTTTTCCACAGTTACTACTGTGACATCACGGCTACCACGTTTAAAGCTGTGACATCATAGCTACCAAAGTTACTACTGCAATATCTCTGCTACCACAGTTACTACTGTGACATCACGGCTACCAGAGTTAATACTGTGACATCACAGAAACCCTATTTACTACTGTGAAATCACAGTTACACCCGTTACTACAGTGACATCACTGCTACCCCTTTATAATGTGACATCACTGCTACCACCTTTCTACTGTGACTTCAATGCTACCCTCGTAACTACTGTGACATCACTGCTACCCCCATTACTACTATTACATCATGGCTATCCCATTACTACTGTGACATCACAGCTACCCCAATTAGTACTGTGACATCACTGCTGGGACAGGTACTACTGTGACATCACTGCTACCACAGTTAATACTTTGACATCACTGCTATCTCTGTTAATACTGTGACATCACAGCTACTATTGGTACTATTGTGACATCACTTATACTGTAGTTACTACTGTAATATCACTGCTATCATTGTTACTACTGTGACATCACAGCTACCATAGATATTACTGTGACATCACGGCTACCATATTTACTAATGAGACATCACTGCTACCGTAGTTACTATTGTGACATCAATGCGACAATAGTTACTTCTAGGATATCACAGGTACTGTAGTTACTTCTGCGACATCTCAGCTACTCTAGTTACTACTGTGACATCATTGCTACCATAGTTACTACTGTGACAACATGGATACCCACTTACTAGTGTGACATCACTGCTACTTCTGTTACTACTGTGACATCACAGGTACCACAGTTACTACTGAGACATCACTACTACCACAGTTACTACTGTGACATCACTGCTACCGCATTTGCTACTGCGACATCACTGCTACCATAGTTGCTATAGTGACATCACAGCTAACATAGTTACTACTGTGACATCATGGCTACCACAGTTTCTACTATGGCATCACAGCTACCACAGTTACCTCTGTGACATCATGGCTACGATAATTACTCTTATGTCATCATGGCAACCATAGATACTACTGTGATATAATGGCTACCACAGTTACTACGGTGACATCACTGCTACCCCACTTACTACTATGACATCACTACTACCATATTTTCTACTGTGACATCACTACTACCCACGTTACAACTGTGGCATTTCTTCTACCCCCTTACTACTGTTACTGCAAGGCTCTGCCTGTTAATAATTTTACATCACAGATACCACAGTTACTACTGTGGCATCACTGGTACCACAGTTACTTCTGTGACATCCTTGCTATCATATTTATTTCACTGATATCACAGCTACCTCTTTACTACTGTGAAATCACGGCTACCGCAATTACTATTGTGACATCACAGCTACCACAGTTACTACGGTGACATCATTGCTACCATAATTTCTATTGTGACATAATTACCTCCCCCGTTACTATTGTGACATCACAATTACCCCCTTACTACTCTGTCTTCACTGCTATCCATTAATACTTTTACATCACGGATACCACATTTAGTACTGTGACATTATTGCCACCACAGTTACTACTGTGACATCACTGTTACCACGGTTACTACTGTGACATCACAGCTACCCCATTACTACTGAGACATCTCTGCTCCCAAAGTTACTAGTGTGACACCATGGCTACCATAGTTACTACTGTGACATCACTACTACTTCCTTTACTAATGTGACTTCACTGATATCCTCTTTACTACTATTACAACACTGCTACCCTCTTACTACTAAGATATGATGGCTGCCACAGTTACTACTGTGAAATCACATCTACCCCCGATACTACTATGACATCACAGCAACCCCCTTACTTCTGTGACATGATGGTTTCCACAGTTACTACTGTGACCTCATGGCTACCACTTTTACAGCTGTGACATCATGGCTACCACAGTTACTACTGTAATATCACTGCTAACACAATTACTACTGTGACATCACTCTACCCTCGTTACTACTGTGACAGAATTCCTACCATAGTTTCTACTGTGACATCACAACTACTCCCTTACTACAGTGACTTCAAAGCTATGCCTGTTAATAATTTTACATCACGGCTACCACAGTTACTACTGTGAAATCACTGGTACCACAGTTACTACTGTGACTTCCCTGTTACCACAGTTACTACTGTGACATCACTGCTAACCCTTAACTACTGTGAAATCACGGCTACCGCAGTTACTACTGTGACATGACAGCTACCACAGTTACTAATGTGACATCACTGCTATCACAGTTACTAGTCTGACATCACTCCTACCACAGTTACTACAGTTACATCAATGTTATCACAGTTACTGCTGTTACATCACTGCTACCATAGTTACTACATTGGCATCACAGCTACCACCTTACTATTGTGACATCACTGCTACCCTTGTTAATACTGTGACATCACGGCTATTATTGTTACTATTGTGACATCACTTATACCGTAGTTACTACTGTAATATCACTGCTTTCATTGTTATTACTGTGACATCATGGCTACCATAGATACTACTGTGACATCATGGCTATCGTATTTACTAATGAGACATCACTGCTACCGTAGTTACTGCTATGACATCAAAGCGACCATAGTTACTTCTATGACACCACAGCTACCGTACTTACTACTGCGACATCTCGGCTACTGTAGTTACTACTGTGACATCACTGCTACCATAGTTACTACTGCGACATCACGGCTACCCCCTTACTAGTGTGACACAACTGCTACCCCTGTTACTACTGTGACATCACAGCTACCACAATTATTACTGTGACATCACTGCTACAACAGTTACTACTGTGACTTCACAGCTACCACAGTTACAACAGTGACATCAAAGCTACACCAGTTACTACTGTGACATTATGGCTACTACAGTCCCTACTTGATATCACTGCTACCACAGGTAGTACTGTGACATCACTGCTGCCACAGTTACTACTGTGACATCACTGCTCCCATAGTTACTCCTGTGACATCACTGCTCTCCCTGTTAATACAGTGACATCACACCTTCCACAGTTAATCTTTGACATCACATCTACCACACTTACTACCACTGACATCATTTCTACCCCTTTACTACTTTGACATCAGTGCTACCCTCAATAGTACTATTACATCACAGCAACCCCCTTACTACTCTGACATGATGGTTTCCACAGTTACTACTGTGACATCACTGCTACCACAGTTACTATTCTGACATGACTGCTACCACCGTTACTACTGTGACATCACTGCTAACATATTTTCTACTGTGGCATCCCTACTACCTGCATTACAACTGTGACATCACTGCAACCATAGTTTCTGCTGTGATATCACTACTTCCCCCGTTACTACTGTGACATCACAGCTACCACAGTTACTACTGTGACATCATGGCTAACACAATTACTACTGTGACATCACTGCTACCGCATTTACTACTGTGACATCATGGCTATTAGAGTTACTCTTCTGACATCACAGCTACCATAGTTACTACTGTTACCTCACTTCTACCACAGTTACTAGTGTGACATCACGATGACCACAGTTACTCTTATGACATCACAGCTACCCTCGTTACTACTGTTACATCTTGGCTACCCCCTTACTACTGTGACATCATGTTACCACAGTTACTACTGTGACATCATTGCTACCACAGTTACTATTGTGACATCATAGCTACCAGAGTTTCTACTGTGACATCAAAGCTACCACAATTACTACTGTGATATCACTGCTACCCCCGTTACTACTGTGACATCACACCTACAATAGTTTCTACTGTGACATCACTATTACCCCCGTTACAACTGTGATGTCACAGCTACCTCCTTACTACTGAGACTTGAAGGCTATCCCTGTTAATAATTTTACATCACAGCTACAACAGTTACTACTGTGACACCCTGCTATCATACCTACTACTGTGACATCACAGCTACCTTCTTTTTACTGTGACATCACAGCTACCATAGTTACTACTGTGACATCACTGCTACCACAGTTACTACTGTGACTTCACGGCTACCACAGTTACTGCTGTGACATCACGGCTACCACAGTTACTATAGTGACATCACGGCTCCATTATTTACTACTGAGACTTTATTGCTACCACAGTTACTACTGTGCAATAACAGCTAACCCTGTTACTACTATTACCTAATGGCTACCCCCTTACTATTGTGACATCATGGCTACCACAGTTACAAATGGGACATCACGACCACCACAGTTAGTATTGTGACATAATAACTACCATAGTTACTACTGTGACATCATGGCTACGCCCTAACTGCTTTACATTACTGTTACCACAATTACTACTGTGACACCACAGCTACCCCATTACTACCTTGACTTTAAGGCTATCCCTGTTAATAATTTTACGTCATGAGTACCACAGGTACTACTGTGACATCACTGGTACCACAGTTACTATTGTGACATCACTGCTACCATAGTTACTACTTTGACATCACTGCTACACCTTTAGTACGGTGAAATCACGGCTACCACAGTTACTACTGTTACATCACAGCTACACCCGTTACTACTGTGTCATCACTGTTATCCCTTTACTACTGTGACATCACTGCTACCCCTTTACTACTGTGACTTCACTGATGCCCTCGTTGCTACTGTTACATCACAGCTACCCTCTTACTACTTTGACATCACTGCTACCCCAGTTACTACTGTGACATCACTGCTACCCTCGTTACTACAATTACATCAGAGCGACCCGCTTACTACTGTGACTTCACTGCTATCCCTGTTCATACTTTTACATCACGGCTACCACAGTTAGTACTGAGACATCACGGCTACCACAGTTAGTACTGAGACATCACGGCTACCACAGTTAGTAATGAGACATCACGGCTACCACAGTTACTACTGTGACATCATGGCTATCACTGTTATTACTCTGACATTACAGCTAACCCCTTTCTACTTTGACATCACTGCTACCCTAGTTATTACTGTTACATCACGGCTACCACAGTTACTTCTGTGACATCATGGCTACCACAGTTACTACTATGACATC
>PVIH01024989.1:0-21578 GCA_004025045.1 Sigmodon hispidus | reverse complement strand
TACAAGATTAACTCAAAGAAATCAGTAGCCCTTCTATACACTAAAGATAGAAGAGCTGAAAAAGAAATAAGGGAAACATTACCCTTCATAATAGCTGCAAATAGTATTAAATACCTTGGAGTAACTATAACCAAAGAAGTAACAGACCTATTTGACAAAAATTTTAAATCATTGAAGAAAGAAATTGAAGAGGATATCAAAAATGGAAAGCTCTGCCATGTTCCTGGATTGGTAGGATCAACATAGTAAAAATGGAAATTCTACCAAAGGCAGTCTACAGATTCAATGCACTGCGCATCAAAATCCCAACACAATATTTTTTGGACCTTGAAAGAACAATACTCAATTTCATTTGGAATAACAGGAAATCCAGGATTGCCAAAACAATTTTACTCAACAAAAAACCTCAGGAGGTATCACCATCCCTGAGTTCAAGCTATACTATAGAGCTACAGTAATAAAAAGAGCCTGGTACTGGCATAAAAACAGACTTGTGGACCAATGGAATAGAATTGGGGATCCAGACATTAATCCAAAAACCTATGAACACCTGATCTTTGACAAAGGGTCCCAAAACATTCAATGGAAAAAAGATAGTATATTTAACACATGGTGTTGGCATAGCTGGATGGAAGTGTGTAGAAAAATACAAATAGACCCGAGCCTATCACCCTGCACAAAACTCAAATCCAAGTGGATCAAAGACCTCAACTTAAACCCAGCCACTTTGAACTTGATAGAAAAGAAAGTGGGAAATACACTTCTATGAATTGGCACAGGCAACCACTTCCTAAATATAACACCAGTGGCACGGACACTAAGACCAACAATCAATAAGTGGGATCTCCTGAAGCTAGGAAACTTCTGCAAAGCCAAGGACACTGTCAATAGGACAAAACGACAGCCTACAGAATGGGAAAAGATTTTCACCAACCCTGCAAGTGATAGAGGACTGATCTCTAAGTTATATAAAGAGCTCAAGAATCTAGAGCCCAAAACCTTGAATAATCCAATCAAAAAATGGGGTACAGATCTAAAAAGGGAATTCTCAGCAGAGGAACTACGAATGGCTGAAAGGCACCTGAAAAAGTGCTCATCATCTTTAGCCATCAGAGAAATGCAAATCAAAACATCTTTGAGATACCACCTAACATCTGTTAGATTGGCTAAGATAAAAGGCACAGATGACAGCCTATGTTGGAGAGGATGCAGAGCATGGGGAACACTCCTCCATTGTTGGTAGGAGTGTAAGCTTTTTCAGCCACTGGAATGTAATATGGCGGTTTCTCAGAAATTTGAGAATCAATCTCCCCAAGGACCCAGAAATACCACTTCTGGGTGTATACCCTAAAGAGGCACATTCATACTCCAAAAGTATTAGCTCAACTATGTTCATAGTAGCATTATTTGTAATAGCAAGAACCTGGAAACAACCTAGATGTCCCTCAACTGAAGAATGGATTAACAAAGTGTGGTACATCTACACAATGGAATACTACTCAGCAGTAAGAAGAAACAATATCCTAAAATTCACAGGCAAATGGATGGATTTGTAGAATATCCTCCTCAGCGAGGTATCACAAACTCAGAAAGATAAGCAGGGAATGACTCACTCATTAGTGGTCTCTAAACAAACAAGAAAAAAGCCAGGCATGCCCAGGCTGCAAACCATGACCACTGAACAGCTTGGGATCAGAAACACCCTGGACTGACCCTTCAAACCCCAGTCCAACTATAGGAACACCTGACTCACTCTTGAGGGAGGGGGGACAAAACTGGATTTGGCCAGGAGTGAAGACTGATCCAAGCATTATTGGGTCAGTGGGACCATAGGACTGTTTGCTCCCTGCCCAGGGAGGGGATGGGGAGTTGCAGAGAAGAAAAATGACCAGATGTGGTGGGAGGGGGAAGAGATCTTGAATAAGGATATACAGGGATGGAAAAAAATTCAGAGGGAAAGCTGAACACAAAGTAAATATATGTGTAGCAATCTTATTTGCAGGGTGTCAGGCTTGGATCTCTTTGCAGTTTTCTATACACTACCAACCAGCTATGCCAACACCATTTGCTAAAGATACTATCAAAGATACAAACCAAAACTTACAACCCCACTTGCCTTCTGTAGAAGGCAGAAAAATATTCATAAAAGCTGATCTTTCAAGATTCAAGTTCTGGACACTAATACTTGACCTTTGTTGTCTTTAAATAGTTTTATTTTGTATAAATAACTGGACTTGGACAACTTGGTGGAAGTGTCAGAAAACAAAGCTTCATGTTTGTTTATGCCTGCCTTACTCAAAGAGGTCAAAGAAAACATGATGCATATTATACTAGTCAAAGTGCCGAGAATAAAGGACTGTTGAATGGAACATCTATATAACTACTTTCAAGAATCAGCACAAATACAGAAAATGGGGTCAGAATAATGTAAGAACCAAAACAAGGTATGGAGTGAACATGACACTGCAGTGACATTCTTAATCTCATAATTGTTGAGATGACTGACACAACACCTGTGTGAGATTTAGCTGTCAACATTCTGTAAAGAGGGGAAGTAGGGTCTCTGAGCCTGTCTATTTAGATCCCAAGGACCTATAGACAGTAGTAGTAGCTGGAGATGGGTGAGTTCATAAGTGCCCCTTTCCTGAGTATACACAGACACATAATGATCATTATTAATATCAGAAATGGAAAGTTTTTCTTCAGTGGTATAGATACTTCACAGGAGCTCCTTAGATAATCCCACACCTTGGTATTTTTTAGTAACCATAATAAAACCTGCAAAGTAATAATCAATAAATCACAACATGGAAATAAAGACTGATGTGTTGGCAATAAGTGGATCAGTGGGAGGGGAATAGATAGGGTAATAGAAGGTAAATATAATTGTTTGTGTGTGTGTGTGTGTGTGTGTGTGTGTGTGTGTGTGAAAGAAAATGCCAAAATGTAGCTGGATGGTGGTGTCGCACATCTTTAATCCCAGCACTCAGGAGTTCAGAGGCAGGTGAATCTCTGTGAGTTCAAGGTCAGCCTGGTCTACAAATTTAAATCCAGAATAGCCAGGCTACACAGAAAAACCATGTCTCAAAAAATAAAAAATAAAAAACATACAAGTGCATCTCCGTGACAGGTTCGGTGTCTCATGCTCCTCTCACCCAGCGTCGCCACGATGCCCAAGAGGAAGGTTACCACGGATGGAGCGACGAAGGCGGAGCCCAAACGACTTTCTGCAAGGCTGTCAGCCAAGCCTGCCCCAGCCAAGTTGGACGCGAAGCCGAAAATGGCCACCGAGGGAAAGGATAAATCTGCAGACAAAAAAGTGCAGACAAAAGGGAAGAGAGGAGCAAAGGGCAAACAGGCTGAAGTGGCTGACCAGCAGGCTACAGATGTGCCCGCAGAAAATGGAGAGGTTGAAAACCAGAGTCCAGCCTCTGAAGTAGAAGAGAAAGAAACCAAGTCCAACTAACCATCCATCATGTCTGTCAGTATCCGCGCCTCCCTTATTGTACAATCCAGAGGAATATTTTTATCAACTATTTTGCAAATTCAAGTTTTTTAGTAGCTCTAGAAACATTTTTAAAAGGTGGAGAAGTCCCACCTCATCCCATTTTTTAAGTGTAAATGATTTTTTAAGAGGTCAAGTCACTTGCTGGTGGTTTGGTTTTTGGTACAACCAGAAAATAGCAGGATACTGAATCAGGAGAGGCTGCGACTGTCTCGGGGGTCACCATAACATTCCGTAGAGAGGGCTAGTTTTATACCCTACAACACAAAGCATACTAAATGGTAATTTGGAGTCTCGGTCATGTGTTTGTGTCTGGAATATTTTCAGTTAATATCTAGTCTTGTGTTTCTAGTAGAACTGTTTCCAAAAGAACCACTCCTTGGCTCTTGCCCTGTCAGATGTCTCTGGTCAGGGTGGTCCATTTTCCTAACAATTGTGATAATGTGCTGTGAAAGACTGAAAATTTGAGTATGTACTGTATGTGGCATAAAATTGTGAGTCAGTGGAATTGAGAATTGTGAGCATTTCATTATTATATGAAGTCTTAGGGAAAATTTGGCCAACTTTAAGGGTGGAATATCACTGGAATAAGTTTAAGGAGAAACAACACGTGTCTCAGGTACGGGAACACAATATATGACTCATCAGAGTTTGGGTACGTGTGTTAAGAACTGAAATGTCTGTGTACTCTGCTCCTCAACCAATAAAATCTCAGTTGTGAAAAAGTTTGAAAAAAAAAAACAAACAAAAAACTGCCAAAATGTAACACATCGTTCTTTACAATCAGCATACACTCATAATAAAGCTTAAAACATCAAAAAGATTATGATGCATAACCAGAGACACTGAAATTAAAAATCAGGAAAATATTTGAATTTCAAATCTAAATTTTTTTTTGGCTTGTTGCTTTCTGGATTCACAGCTTTGTTTGTTGTAGCCATTAGCTTTAGTTTCTTTTTTTCTGTATACTTTATTATTATTATTATTATTATTATTATTATTATTAACAAAGAAGTCACGCTTTCTATCCCTGTATATCCTTATTCAAGGTCCCTTCCCCCTCCCGCCACATCAGATCATTTTTTCTTCTCCACAACTCCCCATCCCCTCCCTGGGCAGACGGCAGACAGTCCCAAGGTCCCACTGTCCCAATATTGCTTAGTTCAGCTTCCACTTCTGGCAGATCCAGTTTTCTCCCCCAGAACACGGACTGAGTCAGGTGTTCCTTTAGGTGGAGTGGGATCCGAAGAGGCAGTCCAGGGTGTTTCTGATCCCAAGCTGTTCAGTGGTTGTGATTTGCAGCTTGGGCATGCTTGGCTTTTTTCTTTTTCTTTTTTTTTTCAACATAGTGTAACTTTTTATTTCGTACCATTCTGAATTTAAATACAAACATACTGAATAAACTATACATTTCAACCAAAAATTTAGTCTGATTTTTCTTTGTGTATTGTCATCTCTGACATAATCACTAATAAATTGTGACATGTGTTTTCACTTTGGGCCCCTATCAAAGCACCATAAATCAAGGAGCTTAAACAACAGCCATTTCCTTCTTGTAGTCTGAAGTCTCAGTGGATAAGCCTTCCACAGGGATAATGGGATGCTGACATGTCTGAACTTCCCAGGATGCAGAACATTGTTTTCTTATTCTAGTCTCCCATAGAAGTTAGGGTATGAGAGAGCTCAATAGAGTTTAAGGGAGTTACTGCATTCCCAGAGGCTTCTTTTTCAGGTCACAATTGCCTCCTCCCTCCTTTTAGGACTGGGCAGACTAACACAAAAGCAATACAGCATAACAGTATAAGAGGATGTTCTTTAAGAAGTTATTCTTGTCACACGTATACGTGCATGTACATTTATCACTGTACTGTTTATCCCTGTAGGTTTTTTTTTCATATAAATGTTTATGAAGAATAGGAGAAAACTCATTGTACACATTATTTGATTCTTCATAGTATTAAAAAAGGACACCTGTTCATGTCTTCTAAAAAAAAAGGTAATAGGGATATGTGATAAGGTGCAATAAGAAAGACCCAAGAGCAGGTATTTTTGTCCATCTAATAATCCCTCCTCTCTCTATATAGTTTTGTGGACTTGTTTGTTCATTTGTTTGGTGGATTGGTTATTTTTCTTTTTTTGAGACACTATACATCTCTGGCTGGTCTAAAACTCACTATGTAGATCAAGATGGTCCCTCACTTCCAGAGACCAACCTGCCTCTGCCCCTCAAGTCCTGGGATTAAAGGCACATGCCAAAACACCTGGTTTTATTCTCTTCTTTCAACAACAAAATTTCTTTGAGCATCTATTGGATGTTAGGTATTTTGTAGGTAGTGGAGTAACAGCAATGAAAAGACACTGTTAACACCCTCATTCTGCTCAAACTTGGGGTTCTGAAGAATCACTTTAATATTTATAATTAAATATTAAACTTAATGAATGATTCAAAATCTTTGAAAAATGAGATCCTGAGTGTCCTTACCCAATTTCCATTGTGAAATATTGCCCCTCCATTTTTTTCCTTCTTTATTTTGTATTTATCAAAAAAACAGTAAAAAGAATTTAAAAATGCCGAAGAGTTAACAATAACTATACAGAGGATAATAATCATAAGCATGGCTTATCAAGGGTGGAAATGCAAATAAGATTACTACACATATATTTTCTTTGTGTTCATCTTTCCCTCTGAATTTTTTTTCCATCCCTGTATATCCTTCTTGAAAGTCTCTTCCCCCTCCCACCACATCTGATCATTTTTCTTCTCTGCAACTCCCCATCCCCTCCCTGGGCAGGGAGCAGACAGTCCTATGGTCACACTGGCCCAATAATGCTTGGATCAGTCTTCACTCCCGGCCTAATCCAGTTTTGTCCCCCCTCCCTCAAGAGTGAGTCAGGTGTTCCTATAGATGGACTGGGGTTTGAAGGGTCAGTCCAGGGTGTTTCTGATCCCAAGCTGTTCAGTGGTTGTGGTTTGCTGCTTGGGCATGTTTGGCTGTTTTTCCTGTTTGTTTGTTTAGAGACCAATAGTGAGTGAGTACATCCCCTGCTTATCTCTCTGAGTTTGTGATACTTCGCTCAGGAGGATATTCTCCAAGTCCATCCATTTGCCTGCAAATTTTAGGGTATCATTTTTTCTTACTGCTGAGTAGTACTCCATTGTGTAGATGTACCACAGTTTGTAAATCCATTCTTCAGTTGAGGGACATCTAGGTTGTTTCCAGGTTCTTGCTATTACAAATAATGCTGCTATGAACATAGTTGAGCTAATGCCTTTGGAGTATGACTGTGCATCATTAGGGTATACACCCAGAAGTGGTATTACTGGGTCCTTGGGGAGATTGATTCTCAATTTTCTGAGAAACCGCTATATTGCATTCCAAAGTGGCTGAACAAGCTTACACTCCCACCAACAATGGAGGAGTGTTCCCTTGCTCTGCATCCTCTCTAACATAGGCTGTCATCTGTGCCTTTTATCTTAGCCAATCTAACAGGTATTAGGTGGTATCTCAAAGTTGTTTTGATTTGCATTTCTCTGATGGCTAAAGATGATGAGCACTTTTTCAGGTGCTTTCAGCCATTCGTAGTTCTTCTGAGAATTCCCTTTTTAGATCTGTACCCCATTTTTTGATAAGTTTACTCAAGGTTTTGGGCTCTAAATTTTTGAGCTCTTCATATACCTTAGAGATCAGTCCTCTATCACTTCCAGGGTTGGTGAAAATCTTTTCCCATTCTGTAGGCTGTCGTTTTGTCCTATTGACAGTGTCCTTGGCTTTGCAGAAGCTTCCCAGCTTCAGGAGATCCCACTTATTGATTGTTGGTCTTAGTGCCTGTGCCACTGGTGTTATATTTGGGAAGTGGTGGCCTGTGCCAATTTGTAGAAGTGTATTTCCCACTTTCTTTTCTATCAAGTTCAAAGTGGTTGGGTTTAAGTTGAAGTCTTTGATTCACTTGGATTTGAGTTTTGTGCAGGGTGACAGGCTCGGATCTATTTGCATTTTTCTACACACTTCCATCCAGCTATGACAACATCATTTGTTAAATATACTATCTTTTTTCCATTGAATGTTTTGAGCCTCTTTGTCAAAGATCAGGTGTTCATAGGATTTTGGGTTAATGTCTGGATCCTCAATTCTATTCCATTGGTCCACAAGTCTGTTTTTATGCCAGTACCAAGCTGTTTTTATTACTGTAGCTCTATAGCATAACTTGAAGTCAGGGATGGTGATACCTCCTGAGGTTCTTTTGTTGAGTAAAATTGTTTTGGCAATCGTGGCTTTCCTGTTATTCCAAATGAAATTGAGTATTGTTCTTTCAAGGTCCAAAAAATATAGTGTTGGTATTTTGATGGGCAGTGCATTGAATCTGCAGATTGCTTTTGATAGAATTGCCATTTTTACTATGTTGATCCTACCTATCCATGAACATGGGAGAGCTTTCCATTTTTGATATCCTCTTCAATTTCTTTCTTAAGTGATTTAAAATTTTTGTCAAATAGGTCTTTTACTTCATTGGTTATAGTTACTCCAAGGTATTTAATACTATTTGCAGCTATTATGAAGGGTAATGTTTCCCTTATTTCTTTTTTTTTAAACTTTATTTATTTATTTATTTATTTATTTATTTATTTATTTATTTGCCTGGAACTGGAACTACAGACAGTTGTTAGCTGCCATGTGGGTGCTGGGAATCGAACCCGGGTCCTCTGGAAGAGCAGACGGGGCTCTTAACCGCTGAGCCATCTCTCCAGCCCCTTCCCTTATTTCTTTTTTTTTAAACTTTATTTATTTATTTATTTATTTATTTATTTATTTATTTATTTATTTATTTATTTGCCTGGAACTGGAACTACAGACAGTTGTTAGCTGCCATGTGGGTGCTGGGAATCGAACCCGGGTCCTCTGGAAGAGCAGACTGGGCTCTTAACCGCTGAGCCATCTCTCCAGCCCCTTCCCTTATTTCTTTTTCAGCTCTTCTATCTTTAGTGTATAGAAGGGCTACTGATTTCTTTGAGTTAATCTTGTATCCTGCTACATTGCTGAAGGTGTTTATCAGCTGTAGCAGTTCCTTGGAAGAATTTTGTGGGTCACTTATGTTTACAATCATATCATCTGCAAATAGAGATAGCTTTACTTCTTCTTTTCCAATTTGTATCCCCTTAATCTCTTTTTGTTCCCTTATTGCTGTAGCTAAGACTTCGGGAACTATATTGAACAGATAAGGGGAGAGAGGACATCCTTGTCTAGTTCCTGACTTTAGTAGGATTGCTTTGAGTTTTTCTCCATTAAGTTTGACACTGGCTGTTGGCTTCTTGTAAATAGCCTTTATTATATTTAGGTATTCTCCCTGTATTCCTGATCTCTCCAGGGCTTTAATCATAAAGGAGTGTTGGATTTTGTCAAAGGCTTCTTCAGCGTCTAAGAATATGATCATGTGGTTTTGTTCCTTTAGTATGTTTATATGATGGATATCATTTACAGTTTTTCGTATGTTAAACCAGCCCTGCATTTCTGGGATGAAGCCTACTTGGTCATGGTGGATGATATCTTTTATGCATTGCTGTATACGGTTTGCCAAAATTTTGTTGAGAATTTTCACATCAATATTCATGAAGGAAATTGGTCTGTAATTCTCTTTCTTTGTTGTGTCTTTGAGAGGCTTGGGTATTAGGGTGATTGTGGCCTCATAAAAGGAATTTGTCAATATTCCTTCAGTTTCTACTGTGTGAAATAGTTTGAGGAGTAACCGTAGTAATTCTTCTTTGAATGTCTGGTGGAATTCGACACTGAAACCATCTGGCCCAGGGCTTTTATTTTTGGGGAGGTTTTTGATGACAGCTTCAATTTCCTTAAGGGTTATAGGCCTGTTTAGGTAATTAATTTGTTCTTCATTCAATTTTGGTAGATGATACCTGTCCAGAAAGCTGTCGATTTCTTCTAGGTTTTTTTGTGGAATACAGATATTCAAAATATGATCTGATAATTCTCTGTATTTCCTGGTGGTCTGTTGTTATGTCCCCCTTTCATTTGTGATTTTGTTGATTTGGACACACTCTCTGTTTTTTGATTAGTTTGGCTAAGGGCTTATCTATCTTGTTGACATTCTCAAAGAACCAACTCTTAGATTTGTTTACTCTTTGTATTGTTCTTTTTGTTTCAATTGTATTGATTTCAGCTCTAAGTTTGATTATTTCCTCCTGTCTACTCCTTCTAGATGAGTTTGCTTCTAATTGTTCTAAGGCTTTCAGCTGAGCTGTTACGTCTCTAGTGTGGGATTTCTCTAGTTTTTTCATATAGGCATCTAGCGCTATGAATTTCCCTCTTAAGACTGCTTTCATTGTGTCTCACAAGTTTGGATACATTGTGGATTCATTTTCATTAAATTCTAGGAAGACTTTGATTTCTTTTTTAATTTCTTCCTTAACCCAGAGATGGTTCAGCTGAGTGATGTTTAGTTTCCATGAGTTGTTAGGCTTTCGTTGGGTTTTGATGTTGTTTAGGCCATGATGGTCCAATATGTTACAAGGGATTATATCCATTTTTTTTGTATCTGTTGATATTTGCTTTATGACCAAGTATGTGATCAATTTTGGAGAAAGTTCCATGAGGAGCTGAGAAATACATATATTCCTTTGTGTTTGGGTGGAAGCTTCTGTAGATATTTATTAGATCCATTTGAATCATAACCTCTTTCAGACTCCTAATTTATCTGTTTAGTCTCTGTCTGGTTGATCTATCCAGGGTTGAAAGTGGGGTATTGAAGTCTCCCACTATTAGGGTGTAAGAATTGATGTAGGATTCGAGCTTTAGCAGTGTTTCTTTTACATAAATAGTTGCCCTTGTATTAGGGCCATAAATATTCAAGATTAAAATCTCCTCTTGACCAATTTTTCCTGTGATGAATAAGTAGTGACCATCTTGGTCCCTTTTAATTGCTTTTAGCTTAAAGTCTACTTTGTTAGATATTAGGATTGCAACCCCTGCTTCTTTCTTAGGACCATTTGACTGGAAAAATATTTTCCCAACCCTTTATTCTAAGCCTGTGTCTGTCTTTGCAGTTGAGGTGTGTTTCTTGTAGGCTACAGTAGGATGGCTTCTGTTGTTGTATCCACCTTGTTAGTGTGTGATGTTTTATAGGAGAGTTGAGACCATTGATATTAAGGGAAATTAGTGACCATTGATTCATATTTCCTGCCATTTTTGGTGGTAATTTGTTTGTATTTCTTTTCTCTGGGGTATTCTTCTGTGGAATTATTGTTTGTGATTTCGTGGGTGTATCTGGGGTCCTCATGTTGGAGTTTTCCCTCTAATTTTCTCTGTAGTGCTGGATTGGTAGATAGATATTCTTTCAGTCTGACTTTGTCCTAAAATACCTTGTTTACTCCATCAATGGTGATTGATAATTTTGCAGGGTATAGTATTCTAGTTTGGCAGCCATGCTCTTTTAGCATCTGTATAACTTCTGACGAAGTCCCTCTAACTTTCATCGTTTCCATTGAATAGTCAGGTGTTATTCTGATAGGTGTGCCTTTATATGTGAGTTAGCCCTTTTTTTGCTGCTCTTAAAATTTTTCTTTTTTCTGTATGTTTTGTGGCTTGATTATAATGTCGCGTGCAGACTTTTTTGGGGGGTCTTATCTATTTGGTGTTCTGTAAGCTTCTTGTATCTTTATAGGCATTTCCTTCTTCAAGTTAGGGAAGTTTTCTTCTATGATTTTATTGAAAACATTATCTGTGCCTTTGAGCTGGTATTCTTCTCCTTCTTCTATTCCTGTTATTCTCAAATTAGGCCTTTTCATGGTTTCCCAGACTTCCTGAACATTTTGAGTTATGGCTTTTTTAGTTTTACTATTTTCTTTTTACCCTTTTGATAAATACAGTTTATAATTGAATCATTTATATTAGTATTCCAAAAATGTACCTGACATCAGTGGTTATTGGGTATGAACATACACACAATGCTTATATACGCAAACTCCAGATTGTCTTTATGTGCTGGCAAGGATTTGTATACAATCATAAATATGTTTCTATTTGTTGATCCCATTGAATATCCACAATAAAAATCAGAAAAAACACTATTTATTTATAAAAAGGAGTCTATTTACAATTCAATGAATACTTGTTTTTCATGTCAGTATGGTATGGAGTATTATTTCCTCATGCTAGAAGTAAGGTATAATGAAAGTGAACCTGTAAAATAAAAAAGAAAATTAGATTGCTACCCATGTCAGGGCAACCAGTTTATACAGCAGATCATCTGTTTAAATCCATCTCAAAATGTTAGTTTCAGTGAGAAGTTTGTGATGGCCAAGGTGCAGCCAAGAATGACAACTGGAGATGTGAGCTGACACTTTGTGCTAGAAACCAGCCTTAGGTCTTCTAGAACAACAGTATGTGTCATTAGCACAGATCAGACTCCTCACCCCCCATCATTTGAACCAAGTTCTAAGAGGCTGACTACATAAAGAAGTCACCATGACTGAACCTTGAGCCGAATGGGAGGTGATACAGTACTAATGTGTCTCATGACTGATCTGAAAGGTGCTTGGGTTAAGCAAATGAATTTCTAAATAAAGGACTAAACTAACTTTAAATAACTGTACAGTTATTTAGTCTACAGTATATGGTAGTCACAGAAAGACAGTCCTTAAAAATGATTAGGGCTAGGAAAGATGGCTTACAGGACCATGACTATTCTTCTAGAGGACCTGGATTTGACTCCAGTCACCTACATGGCAGACACAATCCCCTTTAACTCCACTCCTAGGTGATCTGACATCCTCTTCCAGCCTCTGTAGGCACCAGGCATACATGTGAAACACAGACAAACATGGAGCAAAAACACCCATACACAGAATAAATAATTAACAAAACACAAACATCAAAGTGGACTTCTAGTACAAGAACTTAAAGTGATGCAGGCTTGGGCCAGTAGTGAGTGAAGGAAGACAGGAGGATTCTCCCATGATGAATGGAATCTGCCTCTTCCTAAAGAATAATACTTTTGTATAGTTATGAAGAATGAAAGATTATATTTACACAGTCTAATGTAAACATCCCTTTAAAATTACATTCTTATCTGTATACATATTAAGGTGATATTCTTCAGTGCAGGTCATGGGGCATCTTGTGGATGTTGCTTCTTTACTACCTCCTGGATCATAGTGATTGAATTCAGGTACTCAGGTTTGGAGGCAGGTGCCTTTACCTGCTCAGCATTTCTCCAACCCTTTGAAGTCCACCTTTATAGAATGTATGCTGCTCAACTTTTGAGGAGAGAAAAGATACTGGGACATCTTACAAGAATGGCTTGCTTAAATGACATGTGGAAGGAATGGGGACAGTGGCTACATTCCTCATTCAGTGTAGGGTTTGCTCTGCCTTCTACAACTGGCTGCTTTCTACCATAGGGGAACAGGGTCTTCTGTGAAGCTCCAGACATTTTGGTGCTCATCATGCATTTTTCCAGTTCAAATGAATACAGTATCAAGTCATTCTGTCATGGGTTTCTTATAGAACAAGGGAGTGAAAAGAGCTGGTTCTCTATTAGTTATAGTTTAAGCTGGGAAACCTGGGAACTTAAGCACTGAGATACAGAATCTGACAAACCCAAAGTAGTTGTCATGTTGAGGAGTTAGAAAGAGACAGGTGGGTCTAGCACACACTACAGAGAAGTGGTGAGAATCCAGCACCTGTTTGTAGAGTATTTCCATGTCTTCTTTACAGTGCCTCCATCTGGGTGACATAATCTGTCAGAGGTCTGCCAGGGTTATAATGCTGGAACAGAGAAGAGGTGAGGGTCTTAGGATTTAAATCAGCTGGTTTCCCTGGGTACCTATGGAATGGAGTATGTTCAGGAATCCAATTTGCCAGGAATAATGCAGCTGAGGTACCAGGCTACCTCTTCCCTGACCTACACACTGCTTGTTCTATACTCCTAGACTCCAAATACAGAATTGTAAAGAAGTAACTCTACAATAAACTCACAGATGTCATTGTCATAAAAAGGCCCAGTACCAAAGCTGCCAAGGTGCTTAGTAAATGGTGGACGTGTGTAAATAAGCTTTTCATGCATGTGTAATTTTTATAATGGATGGTGGTCAAGACTTTTAAAATGTCTAATTACAGCATATATTTATAGCAACAGCATGTGTTTCCTATACCTTTAGAAACCTTTTAGAAATTAAAAAGTGTCTCTTACTCTAAGCTTTGAGCAAGGCTAGGGACTTTATTTTCAAGAATTAGAGTCTGATTTATAGAGCACTTAGACTGCACCAAGCCCTACTTTTCTTCATGGGTTCTACCAGGCCTGTAATTGGCAGTTACTACTGCTTATAAGGAGCCATGGAGAACACATAGCATTTGCCTCAGATTATTCATCAGAGAAATAGTAGATCCAGTGAAGGAAAAATGTTAGGGCAGAAGCAGTTTGTGGCAAATGGAAGCCAAAAGCTGGAGGGCACAGCATAGAGGACACATCGTGAAGGCAATGTCTTGCCATGTCCAGGTGTCCTGCCAGGTGAGTTTCAGAGAAAAAGAACTATGTTTGGTCGCCTGAGAGTATTTCAGGATAACCTTAACCTGAGATAAAATTGTTACCATAATGAGTTTTGTTGGCAAGAAAAGTTAGCAAATCTTGAATTCATTGTTTGGCAGTTTTATTTGTTTTGTTTCCAATACAGGTAGAATAAAGTCTTGGTTACATTAGTGAAATATTTTCATCCACATCATCTCCCCACTCAAGGATTATATTTAAGGACAAAGACATCAGAAAAGTCATTTGTGTTTTTCTCTAAAGGAAGACTATTTAGATGAAAATAGAAACAAGTGTTAGGTTGTATGCCAGGCTGTTGTCTACTGTGCCAGCCAACCTGAGAGGAGACACAAGTTGCCTTTGGAGTAAAACCTCTAAAATCAAGGTATGCTTTGTGGATTTGGGGGGCTAGCCCTTATACTCAAATTTATTGCAAATATTCAGTCATTACTATGTATGTTTTTTTTTAATTCTGACTCTGCTTTTTTTTTAAATTACAGTCACTCATCCACTTGGATCTTAAACAAATTCATGATTTCTGTCCCTATATGTCCACTCCATAACTGGAATAAATGTTCCAGATACTCATCTTCTTTTCCCCTCTTGGACTTTAAGTTAAGTGATCAAGACAGCTTTACATTACATTCATTCTCAGCATTAGAGAGACCACTCAAAGGGCATGATGCTCTTACATGGACAGTCTGGTGCTTTGCTTAGGAGTTTAAACAGATCATTACTCTTTGTCTAGTAGGGGATAAGACTCTGGGGTATAGGGTCACTCTACTCACAGAAAAGAAGCAGAGCTGAATGTATTGCAGTTCTGGGTATGCCTATCTACAGATCTGTGATCAGGTAGCCATTGTAATCATAGCAGATTGAAGAGAGATGCATAGGGACAAAGTATGAGAAGCAGCTATATTTCTGTGATCTGTTAGTTAGGCTCAGCAAGAGGGATGCATTTACCTTAAATATAGCCTAGTCAGAGTCAGGGCTCTGAATCCGATGTAAAATTTCAGCTTTCAATTCATATACTTTATCTTCTCCTCTTTTCAGTGTTTGCTGAAGGGTCAACTTCTCTTTGTTCCAGCCTTCTTCTGAGGCAAAGATATCTTCAATGTTCAGACCACCATCAAGTGAAATGCCAAGTGAGTGAATGGACATGGCCTGTCACACATTTTCAAGAAGAAGAAGAAGAAGAAGAAGAAGAAGAAGAAGAAGAAGAAGAAGAAGAAGAAGAAGAAGACAGAATAAGATCATAATGGATTTCCTCACCTTCGTCTACCAAAACTACAGGATGCTCACACTGACATTCACAGCTGTCAGGGTCAAAGTGTTGAGCCTCTATCACTGAATTGAATAGAAGCTATCAGAGGTGGTCTCATGAACAAGTCATTCACTTAGATTTGTGGTAGTTTGGACAGCGTTTTCTACCTTTAAACAGAAGAATTAATATTGAGACTAATCCATTTCTTTGTAGCTTTAAAAGAAAATTTGAATTCCGAGAGTAAGCTATTATTACTCTAGAATATAATTTAACATTCTTTAAAGATAGCATCTCACTGGTGAAGAAACACTAACCCTCCCTAGTCAGAGATTTGGCAATGTAGACCAGTCTAGCCCTGAATTCAGAAATCAGTCTGTCTTTTCTTTCTGATTAATCTTCTGGGATTAAAGGCCAGTGAAACCATGCCCAGATTAGCATCAAGTTTACTTATTCATAAACCTAGTAACCAGTAATTGAAAAGAACAACATTGTGTATCTATTGATTAAAGTGTCTAAAAAGGAGTTGGAGGTCATCTTGGGTGGGCCATTGCTTGCCTAGCCTGTGAGAAATCCTGACTTCAACTCAGAATACTGTGGAAAGAAAACAAAACAAGTTTGTGGTTAAGATCAGCTAACTGGAGAAACCCAGCACACTTCTCCAACTCTATGAATCTTGTGGCTGCCCGTAGGCAGAGGTGGTGGGGGTACAGGAAGGCAATTAAAGGACCAAATAAGCAGTACATAGAATAGGTCAAATCCAGAAATCCTGAAGCTCAGGTTAGTACATAGAATAGGTTAAATCCAGAAATCCTGAAGCTCAGGTTATTTAAACAGTATCCTACTATAGGTTACTATGTTATTTATTAACCAACACAGGAGGGTAGGAGGAATATCCATCCCAATGAAAAGCAAGCAAAGAAAAAAGGACAGCCTCTGGAAGGCTCACAAGTGATACTGCAGAGATGAAGGCAGAAAGGAGATGTGGGTATTGCGCAGCATGCAGCTGCTGGGGAATGGGCCTTGCAATCCCTGGTGGGAATAACTTTAGAAAAGGAAACACAAACACAGTGTGACAACATTCACTTTTTCTTCAACTACGGCCTGGATAATTTTGTACAGTATTCAACACAGAGTGAAAAACTTACACCTTTCAAAGAAGGGAGGGCTGATATCTGGATGGAGAAAGTCTTGTAACTTAGGAAGTTCAAGACACATGAAGATAATATCTTGAGTTCTTTGTTCCGTTTTTTATGTCGGCCTGATTTGGACTCTTCTGTTTCCAGAGCACAATGCAGGACTTGGGATTTCTTCCATTCGATTGCTAATGTATCAGTAAGCCAGTGCTCTTTATCTGTCCTGTCTTTCATCTCCAGTCTAAATGAGGAGAGACATGAACATAACATCATGTTGATGAACAGGAACATCATAAAGAGGAGCTTACACTCCAGTACTGAGGCATATTATAAACTAGACAGAGTGTCAAGTCGAGGCTTCTGTGGTTCATTTCAAATGAAGTGCTACTTCTGTTAGTGCAATATATTTCTTATTGTAAATAATAACTCAATTCACTGCCAGAAAGATAATATTCACATTGTGTCTTTTATTGTACATAGAAATCATGTGACTTTGTGTGTGTGAAATCAATGTCCAAAATAAAAATGCATGTACTTGTGACACACCAATGGTGAGCAGAATACCTCAGTATTTACATCAGTAATATATCCTTTTCCCATGCAGTCCCAATTCTGATACTTGGCAGATACTACTCAAATAAAGCATAAGATCAAACATCCCTTAAATTTAGTCAGTGGTAAGATCAAGGCCAAAATAATATCTAATCATTGATTGGAACAGGATTCATAACAGAGAGGCGGCCAGCATCACTGCATTTAAATTTTGAAAAAAAATCAGTTTCTTCCTCTACTCATTCTTCTGCTATTGAACACCATGCTTGCTGCTCTCTGTGTGCTAAATACATGACTGCTATGACAAGCCACTCCAAGTCCTCCTCTGACCCTCATCCTCAGGATCCACAGCATACCCGAATACTTCTAATTCCTTCAGTTGATGACACTGGGTTTTTGAGACTGTTTCCAGCTCTAGTTTTGTCTGTGAGCATTCACTTTTTAATTCTGAAGAAATCACTGTTTCCAAAATCAGCTGATCCTGTAGCTCGGCTATTCCTTCTTTCATTGCATGGAGTTCATCCTGTATCCCCCATACAGTAGACTTTGGCATACCGCAGTCCAGAAATTCTACAAGGAATGAGACAGGTGTTAGTAGATACTGCAGCAACCCATATGTGATTGGTAGGTATTTTGCTCCTAAGCACTCATCCATAACTCAGGAGATCACTACAAAAAATGATCAAATGTTCCCAGTCTCTCAGACTGGTAATTTATATGAATATTTCTTTTTCTTAGAGTCCTTCAGGGGGTAGAACTGAAAGCAAAGGCAAAATGAAAAAATGTAACAATGCATTAGTGGATGCAAGACTTAAAATAAGAAACCAATAGGAACCTTTGTATTTGTATATTTGGAATGCCAACCGTTCACAGTGAAAATTCCCAGTGATTTCTGATAGCCATAAGCAATATTTACAAGAGTTACCCAATGGGACAATTACTAAAACCATCCAATTTTTATTACTATTTTTTCCTTTTACATAAGGTCTCACTCTAGCTCTACCTACACTTGAGATGAACTCTCAAAAAATGTCTTGCTTTATTCAGTCTCTCAAATCCTGGGACTGCAGCCTTGAGACACCACACCCAGATCTTCAGATTCAGCTTTTTAATTACAAATGAGAACCTAAGTAGTAACTTCAAACATGTGCTATCTTTAAACACAATTACTAAAGATATATAAAGGGTCCACAATAAACATGATGAACACTCCTCCTTAACTATCTTGATTAAAACATGCCCCTACTAAAAAGTAAAAAATTAACCCTTCAGTACACACAGGTAAAATCGATCTAATCTATAGTCATGTATAAAGGGAAACCAAAATCCAGCTTTACAATCAAGAAAATAAACCTGATGAACTGAACCGTATCAATATACTGCATGCTTATTTTAAATGAAATAAAGCTGTTTAAATCCAATTTGATAATCAAATCCTAAAAGTAATAATATGGCCTGTCTCATAAGTGTTATGAAAATGCAGAGAAGGGACCTTAGCAGATACTTTAAGAGGGCAATGAAGCAATAGTTTCAGCTGGCTGGGGGATCACGAGGCGGGATGCACACCTTGGCTGGATGGATCAGTTTCATTTTCTCTGTTCTCAGTCATTTCTCTGCCATTAATTTGAGCCTGTAATGCTTGATGTTCAGCCAACAAATTCCTCCTGTCTGTTCTCTGGAGAAATTCCACAGTTGTTTGGTATTCGATGGCCTGTAACACAGAAAAAGGAAACACTAAGTGAACAGAGGTATAGATAATTGATTTAATGACCAGTAAGTCTGAATAAGAAAGAGTGAATCTAAATGCTATTTTTTTTCATTGAAAGTTTTCACATTTTTTTTTGTACAAAAAACAAATCTGTGTCTGTTTTTGTGCCACCAGTGCTCTGTCCTCTTGAATAAATTTGATACCTATTCTAAAAAAATAATTCTGTATTGATGCTAAAATTCTCAACAAAATTTTGGCAAACCGTATACAACAATATATAAAAAATACCATCCATCATGACCAAGTAGGCTTCACCACTGAAATGTAGGGTTGGTTCAACATACAAAAAACCATAAATGTCATCCATCATATAAACAAATTTAAGGAACAAAAGCACATGATCATATCCTTAGATGCTGAAAAAGGCTTTGACTAAATACAACACTCCTTTATGATGAAAGCCCTGGAGGGATCATGAATACAAAGAAAATACCTAAATACAATAAAGGTGAATTACAAGAAGCCCACAACCAACATCAAACTTAATGGGAAAAACTCAAAGCAATAACACTAAAATCAGGAACTAGATTTATCTATTCAATATAGTTCTCAAAGTTTTAGCTAAAGCAATAAGAAAATGAACGGGGATTAAGGGGATACTATTTGGAAAAGAAGAAGCGAAACTATCTCTATTTGCAGATGATATGATTGTTTACATAAGTGACTCACAGAATTCTACCAGGGAACTCCCACATCTGATTAACACCTTCAGCAATGTGGCAGGATACAAGATTAACTCGAAGAAATCAGTAGCCCTTCCAAACACTAAAGATAAAAGGGCTGAAAAAGAAATAAAGGAAAGATCACACTTTATAATAGCTACAAGTAGCATTAAATACTATGGAGTAACTATAAACAAAGAAGTAACAGATCTTTTTGACAAAAATTAGTCACTGAAGAAAGAAATAGAAGAGGATATCAGAAAATTGAAAGAACTTCCATTTTCCTGGATAGGTAGGATCAACATAGTAAAAATGGAAATTCTTACAAAAGCAATCTACAGATTCAATGTACTCCTCATCAAAATCTCAACACTATTTTTTACGGACCTTGAAAACAATACAGAACTTCCTTTGGAATAACAGGAAAACTAGGATTGCCAAAACAATTTTCCTCAACAAAAGAACCTCAGGAGGCTTCACCATCCCTGACTTCAAGATATACTATAGAGCTAAGGTCTTGAAAACAGCCTGGTACTGGCATAAAAACAGACTTGTGCATCAATGAAATCGAATTGAGGATCAGGGCATTCACCCAAAAACATATGAAAACCTGATCTTTGACAAAGAGGCCCAAAATATTTAATGGAATAAAGATAGTATCTTTAACAACTGGTATTGACATAGCTGGTTGGTAGTGTGTAGAAAAACGAAAATAGATCCAAGCCTGTCACACTGGAGAAAACTCAAATCCAAGTGGATCAAGACCTCAACATAAATCCAGCCACTCTGAACTTGATAGAAAAGAAAGTGGGCAATACCCTGCAAATAATTGGCACAGGCAACCACTTCCTAAATATAACACCAGTGGCACAGACATTAAGAACAAAACTCAATACATGGGACCTCCTGAAACTGAGAAACTTCTGTAAAGCCAAGGACACACAGTGTCAATAGGACAAAATGACAGCCTATAGAATAAAAAAGATATTCAGCAACCCTACAAGTGATAGAGGACTGATCTGTAAAATATATAAAAAATCAGAAACTACAACCCAAAACCTCGAATAACCCAATTAAAAAATGGAGTTCAGGCTCCCATTGCTTTCGGTTCCGCTCCCAGGACCGAGTGCTGTCTGCAGAATCCCAGTGCACTCTGGAGCAAGGGCAGGTAAACTCTGCCCCTGACCACAACCACAGCTCCTGCTGAGGGAATGTGCACGGCTCCCGCCACAACCTCGAACTGAGCTAACCAACTACAGGGGTCTCTGAAGGGCAGGTTAAGACCCTGCCCAGAGGTGAGGTGAGGAGGGGGCAAGAGGCCTCAGCGCCTATATCTCAGCCTGGGAGGGAGAGTTGAGCTCCCATTGCTTCCGGTTCTGCTCCCAGGACCGAGCGCTGTCTGCAGAATCCCAGCGCACTCTGGAGCAGGGGCAGGTAAACTCAGCCCCTGAGCACATCCACAGCTCCTGCTGAGGGAATATGCACGGCTCCCCACCACGACCTTGATCTGAGTGAACCAACAACTGCAGGGGTCTCTGAAAGACAGAATCAGACCCTGACCAGAAAGGTGACAGGAGGCACACAAACCCGAGTGCCACAATTGACCAGGACCCATCTAACCGTGAACCACTGAAGCCATGGGCAAACATCAGTGCAAAAAATTACATAATACTACAAAGGACAACATGATAACTCCAGAAGAGAGTGGCGATCTTACAAATACAAGACCTGAACTGAGCAATGAAGAGGAAACAGAAGAAAGCAACACCAAAAATTCCTTTTTGATGATCATCGAAGCTGTCAAGGAAGATATGAAAAATAGCCTTAAAGAAATAGAAGAAAATACAAACAAAAAATTGGAAGAGATGAACAAATCTATGAAAGAAACATGCCAGGAACTAAAAGCTGAAATAAAAGCTGAAATAAAAGCTGAAATAGAAGCCATAAAAAAGGCACAAAATTAGGCAAAAATGGAAATAGAAAACCTGAAGAAAAAAGCTGGAACTACAGATACAAGCATAACAAACAGAGTTCAAGAGATGGAAGATAGAATCTCTGAAGTGGAAGACTCAGTAGCTCAAATAGATATATCAGTCAAAGAAAATAGTAAAACTAAAAAAGCCATAACTCAAAATGTTCAGGAAATCTGGGACACCATGAA
>PVIH01024988.1:0-21607 GCA_004025045.1 Sigmodon hispidus | reverse complement strand
GTTGGGAGGGGGAAGAGACCTTGAATAAGGATATACAGGGATGGAAAAAAAATTCAGAGGGAAAGATGAACACAAAGAAAATATATGTGTAGCAATCTTATTTGTATTTCCACCCTTGATAAGCCATGCTTATGATTCTTATCCTCTGTATAGTTATTGTTAACTCTTCTGCATTTTAAATTCTTTTTACTGTTTTTTTCTTGATAACTACAAAATAAAGAAGGAAAACAAACAAACAAACAAACAAACAAACAAACAAAGAATGTAGTGTTAGAACCTGAGCCTCCTCTCACAGACACTGTCAGGTACTCAACTAGGTCATTATGCCTATGAGTCCCAAGCCATCAGACTAGCTGATACCATGACATCTCTCACCTGGAAAGTGAGTGTACATTAATGGGGCATCACATCCTGTTCCCCACTTCCTGCCTGGCTGCAGGCTCTTGCTATGAATATCCTCCATTCGCAAAGTGTATGAAGAGGCTACATCTCTTGCTACAAGGATCTTTCAGAGATGCTGCCATGCTGTCTATCTCTGGTGCTAGGGTCTGGACTCTCCTCTGGGGTCTCTGCCATACTGTTGTCCCCTCTGTTTCTCTAATATTGTATTAATAACTCTTTAATAAACTTCCCAGTCTCAAAAATCCTCTTGAACCACTTGCGCCATCCAAAACCCTAGCATAGTATTTCTACAACACTGGTGTGAATCTTTCCATTTCACCTGAGCTATAAGAATAGTTAGGATTGTATACATTTCTGATTAAATCAAATCAGGCTACAATTTCTCATTCACCTAGCTCAGCAAGAAGTCCGTGGAGTGAGTGAGTGTGTGTGTGTCCAGCTGTCAAACCCTTTGCAATCTATGAGAAAATGATGACAAGACCTGCCATCATTGTTTTTTGGTATTCTAACTTGTGCAGTGCACTCAGACGTGGACTGCTCTACAAACATATCTTCAAGCTCAGCCCAGTCCGGAGCCCACCACACAGGCATGGTATTGGAGTCTGGCCCTCCAGCATCTAGTCAGCTATTCCACCCAAGTCCCCCCGCCCCCATTACTTCAGGAAGGAAGGAAGTTCTACCATCTTCTTCCCAGCCCTTCACTGCAATCCCTGACCTCTTGTTTGGGACAGTCAGACCTATTTATAGCTGAGGCTCACCCTCCAAAAAGCTCGGGAGCTTTTCCTCTTGCTCCTGGAGTCAGTCACAGTCTCAAAGCCTTTACTATCAGCCCTTCCATCCCATGAACCAGAGGAAGGTGTGCAGGGCCGGCTGTCACATCCAGCTCCCCTGGTAGCCTTTTCCTTGGCCCAGTCTGCTCCATGTACATCCCTTTGTCATCCACACCCCTCCCCAACCCAGAACTGTTGTTCTGCTGCTTATGCCACAGGAGCAGCCAGAAAGACAAGCGCCCCCCCCATTTTATCCATAAAAAGATCCTTTAGATTACCACTGCAGAGTTCATGATTTAAATTCTGAAGTAATTATTCCTTATAGAGCAGAAAGATGGACTAGAACTCACTTGGATACAGGACTCCTGGAGTCAGGCACAGCCAGAAACTTCATAGGTCAAAGGATGCTGTGAAGTTGGCTTTGCTGCTTTTGGCTCGCTGAGGTGCCACCCAGTACAATGTCAGATAAAGCCTGAAATTTTTATCACAAAATGTACCTCACTACAATTTATTTTGTTTGTTAAAAGCTGTGTGTTGTGTGTTTGTTAGGCATTGAGAGATATTGAAATAGGGGTGGGGGATGAGGGTGCTGGAGAGACGGTTCATTCAGTAAAGTGCTTACCACACAAGCCTGAGGATCTGAGTTCGATTCCCAGTACCCTTGGGAAAAAAGCCAGCATGATAACATAAGTTTGTAATGTCAGTACTGCGAAGTTGTACCAGAGTAGATCCTGAGACTTGCTGGACAGACAGCCTAGCTGAATCAATGAGTTCCAGATAAAACAGAGAGACTGCCTCAGAAAACAAAGTGTGACTGAGGACCACACCTGAAGTTGACTTCTGGCCTCTACATGCACACAGAAAGGAGGAGGAGGAAGGGGTTTCTACATGTACACACAAAGATATACACATACAAAGAAATTAGTTAAGTCGCTGCTAAGCTATTTAATTTGTAAAGATTAAAATAAGTAGATAATATGGTCCCTATTCCTAAAGGCATCTTTCATTTTCTAGATGAGAAAACTTAACTTTAAGGACAGTAAGGGTCACGGCTTACTTGGTAGAGTGTTTACCAAAATTGCTAAAAATGATCAAAGCCCATAAAACAAGTGTGGTGGTACAAGCCTGTGATCTCAGCACTCCAAAGGCAGAAACAAATGAATCGGAGGGTTAGGGTCATCCTCAGTTACGTAGCTGGTGGCTAGCCTGGGCTACATGAGACCCTGCCTTTAAAAAAAGTTGAGTAATAATATAAAATAACAAGTAATAAAGTAATAGAAGTAATGTCTCAGAAAAATCAGCACATCAGTCCAAATTCTTAAAACAACCTTGAGTGGTAGCTCTTATAATCTCCCATTTGATAGATGAGGAAACTGAGGCCCAACAAAAGGGGAAGCTAGTCTCTGGTAAGCCTTGCCTCTGGAAGTAAGAAAACAACCCGGGGTCAGAAATGTTCTTGCTCACCTATCACCCACTGGCTGGCTCATTTCCTACTCTTCCAGACCTGCAAAGACCATAGTACATGTGGATGGATGAACAGATGACAGACACACACACACACACACACACACACACTCAAATGTGTGAAATCTGACCCCACATTAGTCAAACATCTGCCTCTTTAATGGTCTGTAACGGTTTTATTGTTCCTTCTTTTAGAAGCTTGGTAGATCTTCCCAGCTCTCATAAAGGACATGGCTCCAGCTGCTGCCTCCTCATGTCCTGACCATAGACACCTAGTAAGCTAAGGAAACCCACAGGATTCTTCTACAGTCACAGGCCTCTCCACTGTGGCTTGTTGACCTACCATCCCCTCTGCCACAATTGTGCAGGATGAAGTTGCCCATGAAGCTGTTCATTGTCTTTTCTTTTTTTAAGATTTATTTATTTCTATTTTATGAGCTTTGGTGTTTTGCCATGGGTGTCAGGTCCCCTGAAACTTGAGTTATAGACAGTTGTGAGTTGCTATGTGGTTGCTGGGAATTGAACCCAGGTCCCCTGGAAGAGCAGTCAGTTCTCTTAACCACTGAGCCATCTCTCCAGCCTGCATTGTCTTTTCAAATTCCTCTTCCGTTCTGTCCATGAGTCTCCTCAGTGTATCAGATGACCTTTGACTAGTTCTCCAATATACACTGTCTCCCAGGTTTTTTTGGGGGGCGATCCTGTTCCTCCATATAGAGTGCTTTTTCCTTATTGGTCTAATCACTCCTTCAAGTCTTTCTCAGTTTTCTCCTGAGTGTATGACCTCTGCTTTCTCTGAAATGCCACGTCTCACCTGTCTTTGTAGCAAGGTTTACCGTTCTTCGCTTCTATGTGTTATTTGAAATTGGGCCTTAGAAGTTAAGAATCAGAAAGCTGAAACCATGTTTCATCTCTGGAAAAATTAGGAAAGTGAGTCACAAGAAAATCATCTGTGAAACAGAGTTTCATGACCATGAAATGAGATCTAGAGAGGAAGGCACAAGCTCTGCTTATGCTATACCGACCCTCTTGCTGCCTCAGTTTGAGCACCATATATGGTGTTCATAAAATGACCACATAGTGATTTAGTGAGCTCTTCCTCTTAGATTAGCCATGAAGATTAAAAGAGCTCACGTGCACCTTCCCTCACCCATCTCTGGCCTCACACATACACAGAATATGGGGCTGGGGTGTGGCTCAGCTGGTAAAGGGCTTTGCTAGCGTGTACCAAGCCCTGGGTTTCATCGCTAGCACCACATAAACCTGTCAAAGTGGAGCATGCCTATAATCCTGGCATTTGAAAGGTGGAGGCAGGAGGATCAGAGGTCTAAGGGCATCTATGTCTTCACAGCAAGTTTGAGGCTTTGTTTCAGAAACAAAGACAAAAATAAACAGAGCCTGGACTGGATGTGTTCTATGCTCATCCGATCTCTATTCTATCAGCGCAGCATTGCACAGGCTTCAGGATGTGCCTGCAAACCATCCTCCACAGGGGTGGCGTCTGGAACCTGGGCAGAAATTCCATTGCTCTGCAATCATCATCATCATCATCATCAACAGTTGGAGTCTCTGTATCCAGGAAATTAGTTTTCAGGGCCCAGATCAGTGCCTGTGCCGTGGCTGAGCAATGAGAAACCGTAGAATATGTGCATTAAAAAAAAAAAAAAAATCACAGCTAATCCCTAGGAGCAAAAACAAAAGCCTCTGGCTGAGCTACAGAGCTAAAGGTGGCCACAAAGGCAGCGTGGGGTACAGCAGCCCTAGACTTCCAAGACCTATGTTACCTAATTGTTCTGGGTCAGTTGTTCTGGCTTTGATCACTACATGAGCTGAGGTGTTTGCTTGTGAATCTACATTTGAAAGGACAAGAAACCATAGGAATGGACCTATTCAGCCCCAAGTCCCTCCAGCAAATGTCCAAGCCCATCTTCCCCCTCCTTAGCAGCATTCTTTCATTTCAGCAGCAGGTCTCCAGGCCTCTTAGCATCATATGTGTATAAACCCTAAGGTCATAGAGAATGACCAAGTATGAAGCAAGCCAGACCTGTGAACTTTCTCCTGGAGTTCTGGAACTGAACATAGGAAACACTGCCTCTGTTGTAATCTTTATCCAGGAAGCTCCACGTTCAGAACAGGATGGGATCCTGGAAAGAAAAAAGAAGAATCTGGGAATGTCCGTCTTGTTCCAGAGAAACACAGCTCAAGGGGCACATGGGGAAAAAACACACAAATAGAAAACATCCCACCAAAGACATGACTTTTCTTTGGCCTCGTTACTTTAGGTAACTTACATGGGGCCTTGTACCATAAGCAAATTTATTGTCACTTAAACTAGTCACCCAGGACAGACCTGAATACAAGGTAAATTTTAGGGAGAAATACACGGCCACCTAACTGTCAAAAAGAAGTGCAAGGCTTCATATGACTCAAAACTAGGAGAAAACTATTTGGAGTGATAGCTGTTTCTAGCACAGAGAATAAGAACTACTTCTGGAATTTCTGAATCTTGATGTGGGTGCTGGCTTTACTAGTCCATTGAGTCTGGAGATTCAGTTATCTACATGAATTTATGCTATGACACACATTTCTTATGTGTGCTTTATGTTTGCAAAAGATTCAAAAGTATAAAGCTAGAGAACATTTATTGCTCCTGCAGAGGACCTGAGTTATGATCTCAGCAACCATGTCAAGTAGCTCAAAACTGCCTATAACTCTAGCTCCGAGTGATCAGACACCCGCTTCTGGTCTACACACACACACACACACACACATACACACACACATATACACACACACACACATACACACACACATATACACACACACACATACACACACACATACACACACATATACACACACATACACACACATATACACACACATACACACACATACACACACACATACACACACACATATACACACACACACATACACACACACATATACACACACATACACACACATACACACATATATACACACACACATACACACACATACACACACACACTTAAAACTTCATTTTTCTTTTTTGTTGCCTTGTTGTTTTCAGAGGATTTCTCTGTATAGTCCTGACTCCTGGAACTCACTATGTAGACAAGGCTGGCCTCGAACTCAGTGAGACTTCCCTGTGTCTGTCTCCCTAATACTGGGGTTAGAGCTGTGAGACCATGCCAAGTTTTTTAAGAAGATGATTTTAAGGTTCAAAAGTAAAACAGTAAATTAGTGTTCCTAGAAACTGTCTGACCCTGTCCTAGAAGGAATTAACCATTTTACTTCCCTAACCTCTGCATACAGGTACTATCTGGCTAAAATAAATGACCAACATTGGCCTAGGGATATAGGTCATTCCTAGAATGCTTGTCTGGAACCCATAAAATCCTGAGTTCTGTCCCCAGCACAATTAATAAATCAACGGAATCTGAAGACATAGCACAATAACATAATGAAGTGAAAGTATCTCTATTTTTCGGGGGCTGGAGAGATGGCTCAGCGGTTAAGAGCACCGTCTGCTCTTCCAGAGGACCCGGGTTCGATTCCCAGCACCCACATGGCAGCTAACAACTGTCTGTAGTTCCAGTTCCAGGCAAACACCAAGGCAAATAAATAAATAAAGTTTTTTTTTTTTTTTTTTAAAAAAAAAAAAAAAAAAAAAAAAAAAAAAAAAATTTTTTTTTTTTTTTTTTAAAAAAAAAAAAAAAAAAAAAAGAAAAGAAAGTATCTCTATTTTTCATGGGGGAGCTGAGGCCGAGAGACTTAGAAGCTTGGCTAAAGTCACACAACTAAAGAACACACCAGTCAAACCTACACGTCAAAAAGATACAAAGGTTTGTGCTCTTGAGTCCTCTGTGTGAAGGGTAAAGCAGGAAACCTTTGATTTTGTTAACCAGTGGTTTTAACTACAGAAACATTGTGTCAAATCAAGTGAACGTGACTTAAAGGAGTAAGTAGTCAATGGTCAATTTGTTGATGACTTTCCATGTATGGACAATGGAGGGGAACAACAGGTGTGGTTTCTATGCCATATACCATTAGTTTAGTACATAATTTTATATAAAATATATTCTTTTTTACAATTTATTTATTTTTATTTTATAGCACTGGTGTCTTGCCTTGCCTGTGTGAAGGTGCTGGATCCCCTGGAACTAGGGTCACAGACAGTTGTGAGCTGCCTTGTGGGTGTTGAGAATTGAACCTGGTCCTCTGGAAGAGCAGCCAGTGCTCTTTATCACTGAGTCACCTCTCCAGCACGCACAAAATATATTCTTATCTGTATTTCAGGGATACTGAGGTTGGGAGCATTTGAGCTCTTTCATCAGCCTAGGTGGCTTCAAATGTCCTCTTTGCCCCCAAATTAACCCCTGAACTGTCTGTCCTCTGTGGGCCAACAGATTGATCTGGAAGGGTTTATGTGTAAATTTGCACAGTACTAGGTCAGGTGTGCCCAGGGATAGGGCTCTTGAAGTCTCTTCTGCTTGTTTGCAGTCCTTGCAAGGTGATAGGATTCAAGAGCTCAGCAATCAACGATCACACCATAGAGAAAGCCCACCTTGAGCTCCCTATTGGAGAACCTAGGAACCCAGAGGGGCCAGGGCTACATAGTGAGATGCTGTCTCAAAAATCAAAACAAAAAACATTTTAACCTTAAAGATATTTATTGTTTCATACCCTTTTGATCACTATATCTGATTCTATCCCTCCTTCTCCCTCCCCCTCCCCCAACATAAGTAAATTTAATCACCAGATAGTTCTGCAAACTTCTAAACATGTTTTTATTCTGTGTAGGTTTATAATCATGCATACATGTGAAGCACATTGCATGTCCATCATTTTAAACTAAATTTTACCAATGTGTTAATCACATTTTTCATGCACCAAAATGAAACCAACAGCTTGAAAGGGGATAAGACTGTTTCAATATTTAAGTTCTAGTTCACTTGTTTTATGGGGAAAGGGAGAAAATCTGGACATGGTTGAGCACATCTTTAATTCTAGCACCCTGGAGGTCAGAGGCAGGAGGGTCTCAGAGTTCCAGGACAGTCTGGTCTACGGTGTAAGTTCCAGAATAGCCAGGACTAGGCAGAGAAACCCTGTCTGGGGGAGGGGAGTAGGGGTGACAAGCTATTGAGTTATACTAATGACATTTTATATAATAGCAGTTGGAAGCATTGAGAATAGCCAGAGAAGAGCTATATGGATATACTTCAGTTGGTACCATACATGCCTAGAAGGTTTGATGCATGGCTTCAATCTCTAGCATCAATTTAAACTGGGAATGGCTTAATTTTAATGGTATATGTCTTGTAATTTCAGAACCTGGGAGGTGGGGTTAGGGGAGTATCAGAAATTAAAAGTCATCCTTAGCCACACAGTGACTTGAGGCAAGTATGGTCTACATAGGTTCACACTGGGTCAGCTATGGAATTTATTATCCCACATTGTAATGACTGTGACACTGTGGAATGCTGTGGATGGTATGGGCTGATGTCAGCCTCCAAGATTAGAGGCAGTCATTATCCTGAGTGACCCACGATGCATCATCTGTTCTCCACAAAAGTATTGGGCTTTGTGAGAACACGTTTCCAATTCCATTTTGCATCATCTTTAGAAGGCAATGAATTAAACCTGTCATAGGAAGGAGGTTTATGTCCTTTGTCATTCATTGTAGGAGCTTTGTCTCATTTTCAGGGCTATCAAAAAGTACTTTAGGGAAATATGAGGTAGTCTATTGTTGGTGTGAATAATAAAGGGAAAAACTAAAGTTAGGAGTAAATGGCGACATCTCTAGCTGCTGTTCTCATTCTCAACCAGGAGCTTTGATGGCCCTGTAGTTCAGGAAGAAATAAACACGAAATGACTCCCATTAGAAAACCATCTCCTGGGTGGTATTTTAGGACATTAGCTCAGGCTGCCTTGCCCTCAGTCATCTCCCTGGCATTTAAGCAGCCCCTTGGGTTACAGAGCATGGCAGGTGCTGGAAAGTGAAGAAGGCCATGCTAAAAATACAGGCCTCTTCTGGAACTCTGCCTACCAAAGGCCCAGAGGATGGAGTTCCCTCTCCAGCCTTGGGACCTCAGAAAAGGAATGGACGGTTTCCTGTGCTTCAAGCCCTAAGAAAGGCCTGACTTCCTCCCTTGCTAGAGTTTCCAGTGAAGAAGTTGTTCTCAGGAGAAAACTCTGAGGGAGACATTTCTCTGGAGGAACAGCAAGTTCCACAAAAGCAAAACAAAGCAAAAATCCCACAGTCTCTCCTAAGGAAAACTCAGGAGCCCACTGGAAAGTCTTAGAGGAAGAAGGGTCTTACCTATCGCCAGAAAGAAATCCTTACAAAAGCAAAAAGCAAGCCCACCTCACCCTTCATTATCCAGTTCCACCCTCAGGTTCCCGGCCAAACCATCTCTGCTGAAAATAAGCTGTTGGGCCTGGGTCTGACAGAGACCAGAAATAGAATGCCAGATACCTGAATTTTGAACTTGATACTAAGTCTGGGTCAAGATTGGGAGTTTCTTGGTTCTTGGCCTCTTATTCAGAGAATTGAAATAAAAGCCCATGCAGATTTGTAAAAGTAGCAGTGAAAGTTTATTTGAAATAGAGCAATAGAATAGATCTGAAAACACTTGAGGAGAACAGTGGGCCACCTGAGCAAACAGAGCAGGTCACTACCGGGGATCTCTTTGTATGAGGTTCAGAGAAAGGAAAAGCCAGGGACTAAGGGACATAGTTTGTGTGGTTCTCCATTTTGATTGATAGATTAGGTCACATAATTATTTTTTTCCTACTGCACATGTTCCTTCCCATAATGCATTTGATTTTAGCTGTGTACACACTTATAGGCATAAGATGGTAAATAGTGGAGCTGGAGAATCAGCTCAGCCATTGAAAGTACTTGCTGCTTTTGCAGAGGCCCCACGTTTGATTCCCAGTACCCACATGGTAGCTCACAACTACCCTTCACTCCAATTCTAGGAAATCTAATGCCAACTTTTGGCCTTCATGAGCACCAGACATACGTGTGGTACATAGACATACAGGCAAAAAACTCATACATATAAAATGTTAAAATTTTAAAAATCTAAAAAAAAAAATAAGATGGTAGATAGGAGATTCTCTCTAGAAATTCACTTGGAGAACACAGTTTGCCTCACTGTACATGCAGGGAAGCCAATTCAGGTTAGATTAACCTTTCCATTCTTCATAGCTGGATATGTGAAACAGGTTTGCACAGAAACTGTTAAGTTTGATTGTTGTGCGGGGAGGGGGAAACTATTTCACTTTTCAGAAAAGGGCGCATGTATAGCTCACCCAGGTGGGGAATCCTAGGTTGCCGGTGCATTGTTCAGAGAGGGGTGTGTGTGCACAGTTCATGTAGGTGGAAAAGCAGAGCTGCCAAGTGCAATGCCAGAGGCCAGAGAGCGTGCATGACGCAAACAAACAGAGTTCCGGGTTTCTTGGCTGTTCCCTGAACTTGTCTGCCTCAGGCCTTCTTAACCTGGAGTCCCTCCTGGAGCCTCTGTGAGGAGAAGCTAGCTACCATACGGTCCCTCAGCGAGTGCCTGCTCTGCTCCCCCCCCCCCAGCCACCCTGAGATGTGTGTGTGTGTGTGTGTGTGTGTGTGTGTGTGTGTGTGTGTGTGTGTGTGCGCGCGCGCGCGCGCGCGCGCGCGCGAGTGTTCCTTAGGCAGTTTTATTAAGCCAGGGTTGGGGAGGGACACATACCTTTATTCTCAGTACTTGGGAGGCAGAGGCAGATGGATCTCTGAGTTTGAGAAGCCAGCCTGATTTACAAAGTAAAAACCTGACTTTAAAAAAAAGGTTCAAGGGTAATCTCCTATTGGCCTGGAACTTTATTCTGAGCTGGTTGGCCCTGCAAGCTGTCTATATCTCCCCAGCACTGGGATTACAAACATATACCACCATACCAGCCTTGTTTGTGTTTTTGTTTTTTGAGACAGAGTTTCTCTGTGTAGCCCTGGCTGTCCTGGAATTAGCTCTGTAGCCCAGGCTGGCCTTAAAGTCATAAAGCTCTGCCTGCCTCTGCCTCTCAAGTGTAAGAATTAAAAGTGTGCACCACCACCACCTCCTGGCCTTACCAGCATTTTAAAACATGGACTCTGAGAAGTAAACCTAGGTCTTCTTTCCTGCAAAGCAGCACGTTACTAACTGTACCATCTTCCCAGAACCTACCCCCACCCACCCACTCACCCTCGTTTCAGACAGGGTTTCAGGTATACCAAGCTGGCCTCAAGTTTACTGTGTAGCCAAGGATCATCTTGAACTTCTGATTTTTCTGCTTCTACTTCCTGAGCCCTGGGGATACAAACCTGTGGACACACCTAGCTTATACTGTGCTGGGGACTCAACCTGGGACTTCCTGTATGCTAGGTGAACACTTCGCCAGCTGAGCCACATTCCCTGCTCTCCACGGTCATTTTGCACTAGGATTTCTATGCTGCAGAGTAAGAGTTGAGCCCTGCAGAGGTCACTTCCACATGCGTTACTGTTAAGTACATCAGTGGAAACTTGAGCACCAAGTATAAAAATATATAGATGAACAGGTGGCTTTCCATACGAAAAGAATGCAGAGTTCCCTGGGAAGTGATGATTAAAACCTTCTCCAAAGTCAGATGTGAGCCCTGCAGCTGGTGGGAGTCTCTGGGCTACAGGGTCCAGAGATACTTTCATTTTTGCATGGGTCTCTCTTGAAGAAGCTGTGAATGCTCTTCCCCTGCTGTGAGATTTCACACACTCACACACTGCATGGATGTGGCTCAGGTTTGGCCAGATTAAGGATTTGGGGGAAAGCCTGATGCTTAATCTTCATGGACAATTTGATTGGACTTAGAATCCATTAGTGGATTGTGAGGCTCACTTCTAGGTGTTTCCAGGAAGGCCTTTCCAGGGAAGATTACCTGACTACAGAAAGTGGCCCTGAGTATGAGCAGTGACACCTGTGAGCTGCGGTCCAGGCAGTGCAAATGCCAGCAGAGTGCCAGCATTTTCTCTCTCTTTTCTTCCTAGTTTAACATGACCCAACCGCTCTACTCCACACACCCCGCCCCCCAGCCATGATGGACAAAGCCCTCTGTAACTGTGAGCCCAAACAAATCTACCCCCCCCAGTTGCTTCAGTTAGATATTTGGTCACAGTAGAAAGAAGAAAAACAAAACAAACATAAACTCTTTTGGTGGCTCCTTCTCTTTTGATTTTTATCATACAGTGTTTTAAAACATGATATGAAATATGAAAATTAAAATAGGTTTAGGAATGAGCGGAGTGGAGCTTTCCTGTTGGCAGCTGAAACATTGTATCCTTTTGCCTGAACTATGACCTCCCAGGGAGGTAGACTCACAATCCCTGCGGTTGGTTTCCTAATCTACAGTGTAGTAATTATACCACCCACCCAGATGCCATCATAAGAGGTTCTAAGGAGAAAATGAACTTGAGCGCTTTCTAAAACTTGACATCAGAACGGGAGGGCTGGCGAGATGGCTCAGCCATTAAGAGCACTTGCTGCACAGCCAGGAACCCACGTGAAGTTCCAGCATCCACAGTGGCATCTCTCGTCTGCCTGCAACCCCAGCTTTAGGGGATCTAATGCCCGCTTACGGCTCCTGCAGAAACTCAAGTGCACACACATGCAGGCATATAGATAAGAAAAATAAAGTAAATCTTCAAAAAAAGATATCATCCTTGAGATTTCTAAATTGGACTTGAATAACCTGATCAGACCCACACATAGATACTTCTGCTGAGGGCAGAAGAAAATATAAATCAGGAAAATTCTTGTGCTTTTTTTCCTTTAGTATGTTGGAAAGATGATTTTGCCCATGCAGTCTTTCCAGAAGGTTAACACACTCTGGGGGTCTCAGCAGACTCAAGGCCAGCTCTGGTCACGAACCAGTGAAGACAGGCACCAATAAAGGCCGAAAGACTCCAAAGTCTTCTCAGCGCTCCACCCCCCACCCCTGCTTTTTGAAGAGGTTGTTTTCCATGGGCCCTCAATGACCCCTGGGAAACAACACTCTCCAGTGTTGCTGAGAACGTGCTGTATCTTGTTCAGGAGGACAATAAGCCATGCATGCATATATCATGCTGCATTCCAAAACTTAGTGGAAGGAGCATTGTTTCTGGATTTAATTATAGATTCTTCACTTTCTCTTTACTGTGTGAGTCAAAGCAGCTGACTCTGGGGGAGTCACAATGTACAGGTAGCTCTTGCTGTTAAACAAGGTGTGACTATCAGGTAATGAGAGTGTGGTTTGTTTTGTTATTTTCTGAAACAAGCAGTCCCTCATGTACACATTCAAGCGTGCATTCCTGTTGAGGGTGTCAGTTAGGAGGCTCTTCTCGTGTTGACTCTCTTTTGTAATTAAATAGTGGGGAATGTAGTATGGTAAGTACAGATGCCTTCCCAGAGGGAAGAGGTTAGTATATTTCATAGTAAAACTCTCTTAGGAAAACTGAACTCTGGAGGTGTGAGGGTACATGCCTGTAATCAGTCTCTACATTTGAGGAAGCTGAGACAGGGGCATGACCTGTATAGACTACATATCAAGTTAAGGGTCAGCTTAGGCAATTTAGCAAGACCCTGGATAGAAGTGAACAGAGGAAGGTAGGAAAGAGGACAGGGTGGAGAGAAAGGGGAGGAGGGGAAGGAAAGAGGGAGGGGCAAAGGGAAGGAGGGGGAAGCTGGCCTTCCTATGATGTCCTCTCAACTGTAAGAGACCACAGTCAGGCTGCAGAGATGGCTCAGCGGTTAAGAGCACTGACAGTTCTTCTGGAGGACCTGAGTTCCATTCCCAGCATCCACATGGCAGCTAAGAACTCTCTTAATTCCAAGATTTGACACCTTACACAGTTAAAATGCAGGCAAAGCACCAATTCACATCAAATAAAAATAAATATTAAAAAAGAGACTACAGTCAGCTGAGGCAATGATAACATAATTGGAAATATATATTTATCAAAGAGAGAGTTTTACCCAGCATTACATATAGACATTTTTCCTAGAGAAAAACATACCCATGTCTCTTCTGTAACATGGACCTCGGATGTCCCCTAAAACCATGTGTTGAGGGATTGGTAGCCATTTGAAAAGAGAGAAACCTTTAGTAGATGAAGCCTAGAGGAGGAAATCACATTAGGCTATACCCTTGAAGGAAGGAATATCCTTCCCCCCTCTTCATCCCCTGCTGCATGGAGGTGAACAGCCCTCTTCGATTGTATGTTCCCACTGGAGTTTGTTAACTCAACACAGGCCCAAAGCAACTGGCCAACTAACCATGAACTAAAGCCTCCCAAAGTGTGAGCCAAAATGAATCCTTGCTCCTTATATAAGCTGACTGTCTCTGGTATTTTGTGACAGTGACCAAAAACTAAGTGGCATATTTCCTGGCCATGTCCCTTGCTGCCAAAAGCCCTAAATATTTTGCACATAAAAATATCCAAAAATAGACCTGGTGGATCATGCCTATAATCTCAGCACTCGGGATGCTGAATAAGAGTACTACCATGAGGTTGAGTCTAGCCTGGACTACAAAATGAGACTTTATCTCAAAAATAAAGGAAATGGGGACACAGCCCAATGTGTGTGTGTGTGTGTGTGTGTGTGTGTGTGCATGTGTGTGTGTGTGTGTGAACTCACCTAGCATGCACAAGGTCCTAAATTTGATTCTAACTACTGATTTTGTTTTTAAGATACCTGGTGTTTGTGAGACATGTGTCAGATCTTACTAGATCTCCTGCATTCCTTTTTCTGAAAATAGAAGTCCCCATGACACAGGGCAGCAACAGGATGTCCAGGTGGAGTCCCAGTGAGGCCCCAGCATTCATGGTGTAGCCGAGACCAGGGGCCTCGAACCAGACCAGTGATTCTTTGTGATGAACACTTGCATGTAAAAATGTATAGATAAAGGCGTTTATTGTGTGACTGACTCACTGTGTCCACTGCAGCTTCCATGGAGAGACTTTTCCTTTCTCTCCTCGAACCCTTTTTTCCTTTTTTCTTATAAAATTTGTTTGTGGGATAGAGAGGCATGATGTAAAAGACAAAGAATAAATAAAACAAAAGTTAAAAAAAAATTTAAGTCTCTACCTTGAGTGGAAATGAGATCTTTTGAATGCTGTTTTGATACCTTACCATCTCTGGTGGCTAATGTTGATTGTCAACTTACTGGGATTTAGAATTGATATTGGGAGGAGGATCTCTGGGTCTGCAAGTGAAGCCTTATCTAGACAAAGTTAATGAGGTGGGAAACCCAACCTGAATGCAGGGGACATCATTCTATGAACTGGGGTCCTAGGCTGAATAAACAGAAGGCAAGCTGAGCACAGGTCTTCCTCCTGCTTTGCTTCCTGATCATGGGCACAATGTGACCCGCCACCTCACATTCCTTACTGCCATGCCTGCCCCCAATGATAATTGTGTTCCCTCGCACCGTAAGGCAAAATAACCTTTTCTTTCATCGTGCTTCTTGTCCAGTATTTGGTCACAGCAGTGAAGATGTAACTAATATGTCTCCTCAGATACTAGCTCTCCACTGCTGCAATTAAAAAGCCATCCAACAAATATTTATGGAGAAATGACCAGGACCTGAAGAAGTGTGAACAGTCAGTGATCAGGAAGAACCTCCGAGCCAAGGATGTTGTTTATGTCCCCACATTACCATTACTTGGTGAATTGGTTTTTTTGTTTTGTTTTTTAATTTAAAAAAGGTCTGATTTTGTTTGTTTGTTTATTTATTTTACTGTCAAGAAACACTGGCCTTCTCCTATTGCACAAACTCTAGTTAGCATATAATAAAAACCTGGAGCCAGATACTGGGGAAAAGCTGGAATAGCAGAAAAGGAAAACAGACCACAGTCAGTTCTCACCCAGCCAACTTCTCAGGGTAAATGCTGTCTTCAAGGGTCCTCAACCTGACTGGTTGCTTCTACAGAATGAATCAATTTGTGCCTTCTCTTGCCTTATATACCTTCCCCATCCAGCTATCCTGGTTCAAGTCTGCCTCATAATCCTAGAGTTAGGATTATAGGTGTGAGCTACTACTGCTTGGCTGTTAGGCCTTGAACTCACAGAAATCCAGAAAGATCTCAACTTCCTGAGCGATGGGATTAAAGGTGTGGGTCATCACTCTCTGACCTTCAAGGCTTGACTGTTGTAGAATATTTTTGGACGTGTTTGGGCCAGAAGTTTGGATCTTGTCTGTGGAGGCTTTTATTTTTTAAAGAAATGAATTAGATGCTTATATTAATTTTATATTGTTTGGCCTATGTCTTAACTATATTATTAGCTAGGTTTTTTTATCTTAATTTAACTTATTTTTAGTAATTTACTTGTTATGTGGCCTGGCCCGTGGCTCACTTGGATTTTTTACATGGCTATTCTTCAGGGATTGGATGGAGACTGACAAACTTTGTGGGTTTTTTTTTTTTTAATCTTTTATTTATTTTTATGGTGCTTTACATAAGCCAAAACAGCTTTTTTTATTTATAGAAAACAGTCTCACCACACTTGACCGTGAGTGATTCTGTTCTCTGATATTCCAGGTTGATTTTATTAAATATACAACATATTGCCACATTCTCCTATGCTCTTGGGAAATGAGAATTAGAAGGCTTTAATGTTCATATTGACATGGCATGGCTGCTGCATACTCCTATCTCTATGGTCATAGCTCTCTGCTTTCCCCTATCTGAAACAGCCTGTAGTGATGTATTAGTCAGGTAAAACTAGCTCTGTTTCAGTAACAAACGATCCCTAGACTTCAGTGACCTAAAATCATAAAACATAAACCCAAAGATTTATATCTTGGTCTTGTTACATGTTTATAAAGAGTTAATGGGGGGGTGAGTCATGTGGGAACCCAGAATGACTTAGAAATGACAATCTTAAAAAAATAAAAAAAATACCATGAGGTATAGGCTAGCTCTTAAAGTATCCATCACTGTGCTCACATTTCCTTGACCAAAGCAAGCACTTAATGTACTCTGGCGAGGATATATAATCCTGCCAAGGTACTGGCTAGAGAATGAGCCCAAGCCCTTGTAAATAACCATAATCACTTTTGCACATGGCCTCTTCATCTCAAACTCCAAATCCTTTACATTTCAGCAGTTAATAATTCATATTTTCTGTGTTCCTTAGTGTGAGCTACAGTGGGAGAGAAGCTGAGTCGCCCAAAATTCACCTTTGTGTGACAGGCCACATCACTGGTTTATCATTATATCTATCCTTATTCATGGCCAGTTACTGGGAAACAAAGATATACCAAACAGCAAGTGGCTATACAGACCTCTTTTCATGGTCCATGTTGAGGATCAGAAGACCTACCCAGTACAAAATTTGTTGTTGGAATCATGATATTTGGCTTGTCATATCCCTTGATAAAAGGAAGCCCTTGGACAGTCCATGAAGCTGGATAGGACCTGGCCAACTGTCAGACTTTTCAGAGAACAGAAGTCAACATGGGCAAAATGGTAGTGACTGAATCCAGGAACCCACCATGTCAACCCCTAGTGGCGATGATGTGGTAGCTCTGGGGCTTAGAAGCTAGCTTTGTGAGCACTTGAGTTCACACTCCCCAGAATATGCACTAAAAATCCAGGTGTGTTGGTGCACACCTGCAATCCTGACACTAGAGCGAAGGATCCCTGGGAGATCTCCACCCAGCAAGCCTAGCCTACATGGCAAGCTCCAGATCATTGAGAGACCTTTTGAGAGACCTTGTCTCAAAACTAGAGTAGATTGAGTGGCAGCACCCAACGTACACACACACACACACACACACACACACACACACACACACACACACACACGTTAGCTCAGAGTAACTCCATTTCCATTGGTTCCAGCTTTTGAATGTAGCTGTCAGTGAGAGGGCCAGCACTAAGGAGAGGTAGAGAGAAATCTACAGCTTCCACCCACACAAGAGCCATGTGTAATGTAACCCCAGGACTCAGGAGGCAGAGATCCAAGAAGACCTACCATCTATCCACTGCCAATGGCCTCTCAGTCCCTGTTGTTACCCTCCTCTAAGATCTGCTTAAAAGCTTCTCAAAGCAGGCTTTTCTGTCTGCTCTGAGCTAGTTCTTCCTCCATCTTCCTTCCTGAGGTCTTACGCCCCTGTTCATTGTCAATATCTGAATGAGAAAGATGAATGTCGCCCAATTTTGAGTTCAGAGTCCAGTTCAGTCTGCTGTGAATGCTGCATCATTCCTTCAGTTAAAAAGTCTTTAGTAGGGGCTGGAGAGATGGCTCAGTGGTTGAGAGCACTGTCTGCTCTTCCAGAGGACCAGGGTTCGATTCCCAGCACCCACATGGCAGCTAACAACTGTCTGTAGTTCCAATTCCAGGCAAACACCAAGGCAAATAAATAAATAAATAAAGTTAAAAAAAAAAAAAAGAATTCTGAAAAAAAAAAAAAGTCTTTAGTGAGGTTTTCAGCTCTGCCTAGCACATTGAGAAGTCTTTTTAAAAGCGAAGTTTTTAGCTCTGCATTGAGAAAGTCAATATCTACTCCAGCACCCCATTAATAGAAGTTGTACCATGGCTAAGGCTATATTTTTAAAAAAAGCAGTGGCCACGTTCATTTTGGATCTCAACTTCTGCCCCCCCCCCAGTCCCTATTGTTCCCCTTTGTTAAGCCCCAGGCTGGAGAGTCAGCTTCCTACAGCCCACACATCTGAAGACTGTTCAAGGCCTGTGCCTAGTGTGTCAGGACTCTAAGCCACTTGACATGTGGCAAGCAAAGACTCTGGAGAATTTTCTGTGTCACAAGACCCCTGTGTATCCCACTCCAGTGTCCCAGTCATTACAAGAGGGCATATTTTCCCTCCCGGGCAGTCAGAAACCTGATAGAATCCTAAAGAGGAATTTGATCATTCTCTTGAAGGACTTAACAAGTCATTTGGCCTGCCTAATCTGCTCGGACACCGTCTGGGGAATATTTGATATCCATGTAGTACAGGCTGTAAATTATTCTATAGGGACTGGCCACAAGACCCTCACCATCCCATCTCAGCTGGTCATTGGTAAGGTTTAGGGACATCCTCCCTCTGTTAAAGCCTCTTTGAAACTGAAAAGATCAGGCTTCTCCTCCTTGGGGGCTGAAATGAGATATGGTTAAAGAGATAGAGGGAGCAATCCTCCTGTCTCCAAGCCTCACCCACAGGGCAGAGTTGGTCCTTTCCCTCAAGAGAGTTCAGGCTATGGATACTGTGATTGTGTTAGGCTAATTTGAACCCTGGCACCCAATGCTTAACACACACAAAGAAAGATGGACTCCTTGTATGAATCAGTGCAAGGAAAAGCTGGAAAGCAAGATCTGAAGGGGTCTTTGGGGATCCTCCACCCTCTGGACTTAGTTTTGAGAAAACTAGCCCAGCAGGATGGCTCAGCAGGTAAAGGGCTTGTTGTCAAGCCCAAAGACCTGGGTTGGATCCCAAGACCAACAGGGTGGAAAGAGAACTGACTCCTAAAAGTTATCTTGTCACTGCCACAGCCCACCATGGCACCAGTGCACCTCTGTGACGCCCCCATAAGCAAATGAATATAATAAGATATTCAAATAAATAAATAGAGGGAGCTACAGAACCGAGGCTGTTGCTAATCATGGCTACACAGTTGATGACGACTAAGGATCTGACGCCAAGATGCCCGAGTATAAACTCAACACCCGCCCAACTCCCACTGGGGGGAAAACCCAAACCTCTGCACACTAACACACCCCCTCTACCCTTTCCAAAGCACCACACACACACATAACTCAGACAACTTGTCTCTAAGTCCCTAAAGTATTTTATTACCCACCCTCATTTTGGTGAAAAGACTCAAGCCATCCCCTATTGTCATTCTGCCCACCGGCGGAGGCAGAGAGACAGGGTCTCAGGAATGACCCCCAGCTCTATTTCTCTGCTCTGGTTGAAATTTCCAGAACATAAGAACCCTGATCTACACCTCGTGTGGCTGAAAGCTGCTAGAAGAGTTCAGCTGGGTACTGGGAGCTCCCAGGCTGTGACAGGCGGGCCCCCAGGCCTTAGGCTGAGCACCCCAAAATCTGGATGCTAGGTGAAACGGGCGAACACACACCACCTGCCCTGTTCCCAGGATCCCGGGTGGCTCCTGGCGAGCTCTTCTGGGGATCCCGATGGCCAGGCGATGGCTCTGGGAGGTGGCTAGAGACTCTTGCTCAGCGCCCGGCTCCGCTCCAGAGAGATCCGGGCCCTCTTTCCCAGGCGTACAGGTTTAGAAATAGGACGGCCTCACCCGGCCGCCGCCTTGGAGGCTCGGGTCCCCATATATAGTCATATCCACCGTCAACTGGGAGGCCGGCAGGCGGCAGCGAATGGGCGTGCGGCCCCCGCGGGAGGAGCGAGGAGGGGGCACAGGGCGGAGGCAGGAGACTGGAAAAGGGGGCAGGAGGAACAAGCTTTTCCAAAAAAGTATTGGCTGTCCTGAGGAATGCGGTCGCCCCCCTGGGAAAGTACATATCAGAGAGCAGCAGGCAGCTCGGCGCTCGCACTCCGCCTCGGCCACCCTTCGGCGCTCGTGTCTTCCTTCCCAACGCTGCCTAAGGGCCCCTTGCCACCGCCACCATGGACGCCATCAAGAAGAAGATGCAGATGCTGAAGCTCGACAAAGAGAATGCTTTGGATCGAGCCGAGCAGGCAGAGGCTGACAAGAAGGCGGCGGAAGACCGAAGCAAGCAGGTCTGCGCCTACCCCCAACCCCCACCGCCCCGACTCAGAGTTGGCAGTTCGCCCCTGGGACCCGAGTTGGCACCCTTTCCCCATCCCATCTCAAGCAACAGGGTATCCAGGGGCGCGCGTCTTAAAAAAAAGAAGAAGAAGCGCGAGAGTTAGGCTGATTCTAACTTTTCCGCCTCGTCCGAGGACCGTTGAGGTCCTTCTCGCCCGCGAGGTCCATAAACTCCCTAGAGAGTCTTAACTCTCCGGGAGTGGGAGTCAATTTTGAAAGAGGAAGGGAGAAAGGATACCAATCCCCGGTGTGGCTGGAGGGAAGGGCGGGGGAGTAGGTTTAAGTCCTAAAGTGTCCGAAGTTCTTTGGACTTTTTGGTTGGAGAATGAGCCCTTGAATATGGGATGCAGACTTTGGAGGAAAGATGGGAATCACTGAATTATTTCCTAAGAACAAAAATGGGACAGAATGGAAGACACAGATGGAAAGGTAGCCAAATAGGGGCGTGTTTCTGCAATCCCTCAAGTCGGGGACTTAATCCTCAGGAGAGTGTGGTCCCGGGAGGTGGTGGTGCGAGATGAGTCACTGAGCGGTTCCAGCTCTGGGAGAGAGATTATCTAGGGTGCCTTGAGCCCCAAAGCAGCGACCCCTCAGCCCCAGGGACCCAGCCAACCTGGCACCCATTTGTTGTATGTCTCACACCCGGTCCATACCGGCTGCCCGCGCCCGCTCGCCGCTGCCCCCAGCTCGAGGAGGACATCGCAGCGAAAGAAAAGCTGCTGCGGGCGTCCGAGGACGAGCGGGACCGGGTGCTGGAGGAGCTGCACAAGGCGGAGGACAGCCTACTGGCTGCGGACGAGACCGCCGCCAAGGTACCCCGGGCGCGCGGCGTGGCACGGCGCACGAATGGCTAACTTTCTCTTTCTCTCTCTCCCTGTCTTTCCCTCTCTCTCTCCCTCTGTCCCTGTCCTTTACGGTCTGTGCACCCTCACCCCGCACCTTGCGGGATCACGCTGCCTGCCGCCCCCCACCCCCGCCCCCTCCCCCTTCCCTGTCCTCCACCGCCAACTCCCAGCTGGAGGATGAGCTAGTGTCACTGCAAAAGAAACTCAAGGGCACTGAAGATGAACTGGACAAATACTCCGAGGCTCTCAAAGATGCCCAGGAGAAGTTGGAGCTGGCGGAGAAAAAGGCCACAGACGTAAGTGCACGCTCACACTGCCTCCCTCACCTCCTGTCTGCGTGGCCACTCTAGGGGTGATGGCTGCAAA
>PVIH01024987.1:8535-21684 GCA_004025045.1 Sigmodon hispidus | reverse complement strand
ATTCTTTAGTTATTTAATTAACTTATTTTTCTCTTTTTTATTATTATGAACTAAGAGGTCACATTTTCCATCCTTGTATATCCTTATTCAAAGTCCCTTCCCACTCCCGCCACATCAGGTCATTCTCTCTACTCTACAATTCATTATCACCTCCCTAGGCAGGCAGCACACAGTCCCAAGGTCCCACTGTCCCAATATTGCTTAGCTCAGCCTCTGTCGTGCAACACCTCGTCCCTCAAGGAGCACGCAACACCAGATCCTTCTCTTTGTAGTTTATTTCGGGCCTTTAATTATCTTCTTGTCTCTCACTCACTCACTCTCACTCTCAGACAAACGAGTAACGACTCACTCTCTCTCACACACTCTTTCCCGAACAATGAACGCTGAATGACCCTGGGGGGAAGTCCACTAGTGGCTAAATACCCTCTGGGCTTCCAATCACAGTAAGCCACGTAGACATTGCCCATAGGTTCCCAGGCACCGGAAGCAAGCCACCATCCTCGCCTACAGCCAATAAGGAGTTGTTTACTCCCGAGAGCACTCACCATCGAGAAAGGTGGAAGGCAGAAACCAGCAACCACATTTAGGGCGTGGTACAACGCAGCTCCCTACAACCCTCTACTCCTGGCAGATCCAGTTTTCTCCCCCCAACCTCAAGACTGAGACAGGATTTCCTTTATGGGAAGTGGGATCCAAGGAGTCAGTCCAAGGTGTTTCTGATCCCAAGCTGCTCAGTGGTTGTGGTTTGCAGCTTGAGAATGCTTTGACTTTTTCTTGATTGTTTATTTGTTTGTTTAGAGTCCACTAAGGAGTGAGAACACCACCTGTTTATCTTTCTGGGTTTATGATACCTCGGTCGGGAGGATATTCTCCAAATCCATCCATTTACCTGTGAATTTTAGGATACCATTTTTTCTTACTGTGGTGTAGATGTACCACAGTTTGTTAATGCTTTCTTCAGTTGAGAGGCATCTAGGTTGTTTCTAGGTTCTAGCTATTACAAATAACACTGATATGAACATAGTTGAGCTAATGACTTTGGAGTGTGACTGTGCAGCTTTAGGTTATACACCCAGAAGTGGTATTGCTGGGTCCTTGGGAAGATTGATTATCAATTTTCTGAGAAACCAACTTATTGCATTCCAAAGTGGCTGAACAAACTTATAATTCCACCCACAATGGAGGAGTGTTCACCTTGCTCTGCACCCTCTCCAACATAGGCTGTCATCTGTGTCTTTTATCTTAGCCAATATAACAGGTGTCAGGTGGTATCTCAAGGTTGTTTTGATTTGCATTTCTCTGAAGGCTAAAGATGATGAGCACTTTTTCAGAAGCCTTTCAGCCCTTCGTAATTCTTCTGCTGAGAATTCCCTTTTTAGATCTGAACCACATTTTTTGGTTGAGTTATTCAAGGTTTTGGGCTCTAGATTCTTGAGTTATTTATATATCTTAGAGATCAGTCCTCTATCACTTGTATGGTTGGTGAAAATCATTTCCGATTCTGTAGGCTGTCATTTTGCCCTATTGACAGTGTCCTTGGCTTTACAGAAGTTTCTTACCTTCAGGAGATCCCACTTATTGATTGCTGTTTTAGTGTCTGTGCCACTGGTGTTATATTTAGGATGTGGTCGCCTTTGCCAATTCATAGAAGTGAATTTCCCACTTTCTTTTCTATCAAGTTTAAAGTGGCTGAGTTTATGTTGAGGTCTTTGATCCACTTGGATTTGAGTTTTCTGCACGGTGACAGGCTTGGATCTATTTGCATTTTTCTCTACACTTCCATCCGGCTATGCCAACAACATCTGTTAAATATACTTTCTTTCTTCCATTTAATATTTTGGGCCTCTTTTTCGAAGATCAGGTGTTCATGGGTTTTTGGGTTAATGTCTGGATCCTCAGTTCTATTCCATTGATCCACAAGTCTGTTTTTATGCAAGTACCATGCTGTTTTTATTACTGTAGCTCTATAGTAAAGCTTGAAGTCAGGGATGGTGATATCTACTGAGGTTATTTTGTTGAGCAAAGTTTTTTTGGCAATCCAGGCTTTCCTGTTATTACAAATAAAATTGAGTATTGTTCTCCAAAGTTCCAAAAATATTATGTTGGGATTTTGATGGGCAGTGCATTGAATCTATAGATTGCTTTTGGTAGAATTGACATTTTTACTATGTTGATCCTACCTATCCAGGAATATGGGAGAGCTTTCCATTTTCTGATATCCTCTTCAATTTATTTCTTTAGTGATTTAAAATTTTTGTCAAATAGATCTGTTACTTCTTTGGTTATTGCTGCTCCAAGGTATTTAATAATATATGCAGTTATTATGAAGTGTAATATTTCCCTTATTTCTTTTTCAGCTCTTCCATCTTTAGTGTATAGCAGCGCTATTGATTTTTTTGAGTTAATCTTGTATCCTGCCACATTCCTGAAGGTGTTTATCAGCCATATCTGTTCCTTGGAGGAATATTGAGGGTCATTTATGTATAAAATTATATCATCTGCAAATAGAGATAGTTTTACTTCTTCTTTTCCAATTTGTAACCCCTTAATCTCCTTTCGTTCTTTTATTGATTTAGCTAAAACTTTGAGAACTATATTGAATAGATAAGGGGAGAGAGGACATCCTTGTCTAGTTCTTGATTTTAGTGGGATTGCTTTGAATTTTTACCCATTAAGTTTGATACTGGCTGTCGGCTTCTTGTAAATCGCCCTTATTATATTTAGGTATACTCCCTGTATGCATGATCTCTCCAGGGCTTTAATCATAAAGGAGTGTTGAATTTTGTCAAAGGCTTTTTCAGCATCTAAGGATATGATCATGTGGTTTTGTTCATTTAATTTGTTTATATGATGGATAACGTTTATGGTTTTTCATATGTTAAACCATCCCTGCATTTCTGGGAGGAAGCCTACTTGGTCATGGTGGATGATATCTTTTATGCATTGTTGTATACCTTTTGCCAAAATTTTGTCAGATTTTTAGCATCAGTATTCATGAGGGAAATTGGTCTGTAATTCTTCGTCTTTGTTGTGTCTTTGGGTGGCTTGGGTATTAAGGTAATTGTGGCCTCATAAAAGGAATTTGGCAATATTCCTTCAGTTTCTACTGTGTGAAATAGTTTGAGGAGTAACAGTAGTAATTCTTCTTTGAATGTCTGGTAGAATTTGGCACTGAAACCATCTGGACCAGGGCTTTTATTTTGGGGGAGGCTTTTAATGACAGCTTCAAATTCCTTAAGGGTTATAGGCCTGTTTAGGTAATTAATCTGATCTTCATTTAATTTTGGTAGATAGTACTTGTCCAGAAAGCTGTCCATTTCATGGAGGTCTTTCATTTTTGTGGAATACAGATTTTCAATGTATGATCTGATAATTCTCTGGATTTCCTGGGGGTCTGTTGTTATGTCCCCCTTTTCATTTCTGATTTTGTTGATTTGCACACACTTTCTCTGTTTTTTGATTAGTTTGGATAAGGGCTTATCTATCTTGTTGATTTGTCAAAGAACCAACTCTTTGATTCATTGATTCTTTGTATTGTTCTTTTTGTTTCATTTGTATTGATTTCAGCTCTAAGTTTGATTATTACCTGCCATCTACTTCTTCTAGGCGAGTTCACTTATAATTGTTCTAATGCTTTCAGCTAAGCTGTTAGATCTCTATTGTAAGATTTCTCTAATTTTTTTCATGTAGGCATCTATTGCTATAAATTTTCCTCTTACGACTACTTTCTTGTGCCCCACACTTTTGGATATGTTTTGGATTCATTTTCATTAATTTCTAGGAAGACTTTGATTTCTTTCTTAATTTCTTCCTTAACCCAGAGATGGTTGAGCTGAGTGATATTTCGTTTCCATGAGTTGGTAGGCTTTCTTTGATTTTTGATGTTGTTGAACTCTAACTTTAGGCCCTGGTGGTCCAATATGTTACAAGGGATTATTTTAAATTTTTTTGTATATTTGGATATTTGCTTTATGATCACTTATGTGTTCAGTTTTGGAGAAACTTTCATGAGGAGCTGAGAAATATGTATATTCCTTTGTATTTTGGTGGAAGCTTCTATAGATATCTATTAAATTCATTTGGATCATATCCTCTTTTATATTCCTTATGTCCCTGTTGTGTCTCTGCCTGTTTGACCTATCCAGGGTTTAAAGGGGGGTATTGAAGTCTCCCACAATTAGCATGTGGGAATTGATATGTGATTCAAATTTTAGCAGTGTATCTTTTACATATGTAGCTGCCTGTATATTAGTGGCATAAATATTCAGGATTGAAATTTCCTCTTGACCAGTTTTTCCTGTGATGAATAAATCATGACCATCTTGGTCCCTTTTAATTGCTTTTAGCTTAAAGCCTATTTTGTTAGAAATTAGGATGGCAACCCCCGCTGGTTTCCTAGGACCATTTGACTGGAAAATCTTTTCCCAACCCTTTACTCTAAGCCTGTGTCTGTCTTTGTGGTTTAGGTGTATTTCTTGTGGGCAACAGATGGATGGCTTCTGTTGTTGTATCCATCTGGTTAGTGTGTGTCATTTTATAGGAGAGTTGTGTCCATTGATATTATGGGATATTAGTGACCATTGATTTATATCTCCTGCCATTTTTCGGTTGTAACTTGTTTGTATTTTCATTCTCTGAAGTATTCTTCTATGGAATTATTGATTGTTTGTGGTTTCATGGGTGTATCTGGGGTCCTTAGGTTGGAGGTTTCCCTCTAATACTCTTTGTAGCGCTGGTTTGGTAGATAGATATTGTTTCAGTCTGCCTTTTCATGAAATATCTTGTTTACCCCATCTATGGTGATTGATAATTTTGCAGGGCATACTATTCTAGTTTGGCAAACATGCTCTTTTTGTGTCTGTATAACTTCTGACCAAGCCCTTCTAGCTTTCATCATTTTCATTGAATAGTCAGGTGTTATTCTGATGGGTCTGCCTTTATATGTAAGTTGGCCCTTTTCTTTTGCAGCTCTTAAAATTTTTTTTCTGTATGTTTTATGGCTTGATTATTATTGGCACACTGGCTTTTTGGGGGGATTATATTTACTTGGTGTTCTGTAAGCTTCTTGTATCTTTATAGGCATTTCCTTCTTCAAGTTAGTAAAGTTTTCTTCTATGATTTTATTGAAAACATTTTCTGTGCCTTTGAGCTGTTATTCTTCTTCTTCTATTCCTATTATTCTCAAGTTAGGACTTTTCTTGGTGTCCCAGATTTCCTGAACATTTTGAGTTATGGCTTTTTTGGTTTTAGTATTTTCTCTGACTGATATATCTATTTCAGCTACTGAGTCTTCCACTTCAGAGATTCTTTCTTCCATCCTTTGTATTCTGTTGGTTATGCTTGTATGTGTAGTTCTAGCTTTTTTCTTCAGGTTTTCTATTTCCATCTTTGCCTCATTTTGTGCGTTTTTTATTGCTTCTATTTCAGTTTTTAGTTCCTGGCATGTTTCTTTCATAGATTTGTTCATCTCTTCCAATTTTTTGTTTGTATTTTCTTCTATTTCTTTAAGGCTTTTTTTCATATCTTCTTTTAGAGCTTCGATGATCATCAAAAAGGAATTTTTGGTGTTGCTTCCTTCTGTTTCCTCTTCATTGCTCAGTTCAGGTCTTGTAGTTGTAGGACCACTACTTTCTTCTGGAGTTACCTTGTTGTTCTTTATATTATTATATATATTTTTGCACTGGCGTCTGCCCATGACTTCAGTAGTTTACAATTAGGTGGCTCCTGGTTAGTTGTGTCAAGTAGGGTTATGTGTCTCCTGTCACCTCTGAGTACAGGGTCTGTCAATCTCTGACTCTGCTTTGGGTAGGGGTCTGAATTTCAATTCCACAGTCCTTCTCTGTTTGAGCAGTTGGAGGCACGGTGGCCACGCAAGTTCCCTTGTCTTAGCAGCAGCTGTGGGAACCCTGACAGCCAAAGTTTATCTCTGTCTGCTATGAAGTGTTTATACACACTCCACAGACCGCACCTGGTCCCAGAACTGGAACCTCGAAATCAGTACTTTATGCTTATCCAGCAAGAACTTAATGCATACAAACATTTCCCCAGGCCTCACTATCAGTTATTTTTTTTTTGTTTTTGAGCCAGATTTGAAGTTTATTAAAACTAGAAAGTCACCTGAGAAATAAACATACCCAAGGAAATGAATGCTTCACCAAAGTGGTAACTTACTATGGTGATACATTTTATATTTAATAAATCAGCCTGGAATATCGGAGAACAGATCTACCCATAGTCAAGCCTTGAGGGTCAGAGTGTAGTAACTCCTGCCTTTAATTATCATATGGGAAAGACCAGGAGTGGTGGCCTACTTTTTTAATTTCATAACTTCAGAGACAGAGTCCTTTCTGTGTTTCTGTGTGTTTAAGGCCTAACTACCAAATAGTAGTAGCTCATACCTTTAATCTTTCCTCTAGAATATGATGCAGAGTTGAGCCAGAAGTCAAACCACTATGCAAAGAAGGTATTTAAGGCAGGCTAAGGAAGACAGATTTATTCTGTAGAAGTGATGAGGGGTCAGGCTGAGGAAGCTAGAAGATAGCTTTATCCTGGGAAGCTGGTTGGGTAAGATTTGACTGTGGTCTGTTTCCTCTCTCTGATATTTCACTTTTCCTCTAACATCTGGCTCTGAGTTTTCATTAAATATAAACTAAAATTTGTATTTCACTTGGCATCAAACGTTGGGGCATCAATTTTCAAAAAAGGTACCTGCCTGCCAGAGCAATATATGCCTGGAGTAGTAATTACGGGCTGATTAGGTTTCCTGTTCTGAGTTAGCCTCCAGACTTAGGCAGTGCTGGCCACATGTGTTTCTTCTTCACTTTCATCTGGGTAAGTTTTTCAGACAGTGGTCTCCTTCTCCTGGTGGGTTCTAGGCTTTTGTTCTCCTTTTGGACCCCTACTTGGGTTGCTATCACCCTAGATAACTACTCCAATTCACAGTCTTCTGAATTGTCACTGACAATTTTGGTGAGTAATTTGGATGTTTTTAGAAATGGGGAATTTGTTTAAGGCAATAGAAGGTGTTTGGTCTTTCTGGGATTTTATTCTAGACAATTTGATATTGAAACCAGTAAAGGAAAAGATAAAGTTATGGGAATATCCTCATAATGTTTATCATTATTTATTCTGAATATTATTTGTTTGATTATTTTTGTTTTATCATTTAAAAATTCAATTAATGTGAATGCCAAGAAAAGTCTTATCAAAACTTGTTAAGAGAGAACACAAAGATATTCATACCCAAGTAGAGGAATATGAAGAACCAATCTCAGCATTGTCTTCTAAGAATACACAAAAACAGCCTAAGGTTATCAAACAGCCAAGTAATATATCCATTAACCTTAAAGAAATCACAAAATGGTAAAAAAAAAAATATACAGAATTTAGTTGGCATCAGGTACAAATGTTAGAATTAAGTAGAGTCAAATAAGCAATCATTACATATTTTATGCACTCACCATTTGTAAAAATAAATGCTAAATTCCTAGTCATCATGCAAGCAGATCACTTTGAAGGACTGGTTAGATATGGTTACGGCAATTTTGGATGCTGAGCCACTTTTACAGTGGAAAACATGGTAGAAGGAGGCGGCTAAAACAATAAAACAAAGAAGCAGAGCCCAAGGCATAGAAGTCTCCCAAGACGACTTTCTTGGAGAGGGGGATAATGCTGATGTAGAAAGGAAAACATTATACAATGTGCATAGCCTGAATTAATGCCACATGGTAGCATTAAATGCATGAGTTTGGATTAAAAAGATAATCTGGGAGAATTGTCATCTGACACTGTGAGAGAACTGGCTTTGGTGGAAAAGAAATTACAGGATGTAAATGTGGATCATGTGGATCAAGACCTTAATTACATTCTAGTTATCTTGCCCTTTAAGCATTCTCCTGTAGGAATTTTAATGCAAAGGAAAATGTTATATTGGAATGGATATTTTTTTACCACATAAACCATGTAAGAAATTAAAGACATGGAAAAACATTTCTGAATTGATTTTTAAAGGAAAATTAAGACTTTTACAATTGAAAAGAAAGGACTCAACAGAAATTGTTATACTTTCAACTAATGAAGAAAATGTCCAATTATGGGTAGAAAGTGAACCTTGACAAAGAGCAGGCAGTAATTTTTGGGAGATATTAACAACAGATATCCTCAAAGCAAAAGAATTGAATTTCAAAAGAAAACTAACTTGATTCTTCCTCATGTTGTACGAGATAAACCAATTTTAGGATCCCCTACATTTTATTCTGATGCAAACAAATCAGGAGAAGGGGAACACCTGATCTTCGACAAAGAGGCCCAAAATTTTCAATGGAATAAAAGATAGTATATTTAACAAATGGTGTTAGCATAGCTGGATGTGTGTAGAAAAATGCAAATAGAACCGAGCCTGTCACCCTGCACAAAACTCAAATCCAAATGGATCAAAGACCTCAACATAAACCCAGTCACTTTAAACTTGATAGAAAAGAAAGTGGGAAATACACTTCTATGAATTGGCACAGGTGACCACTTCCTAAATATAATACCAGTGGCACAGACACTAAAATCAACAATCAATAAGTGGAATCTCCTGAAGCTAAGAAGCTTCTTTAAAGCCAAGGACACTGTGAATAGGACAAAACGACAGCCTACAGAATGGGAAAAGATTTTCACCAACCCTACAAGTGATAGAGGACTGATCTCAAGATTTATAAAGAACTCAAGAATCTAGAACCCTAAACCTTGAATAACCCAATCAAAAATGGGGTTCAGATCTAAAAAGGGAATTCTCAGCAGAAGAATTACGAAGGGCTGAATGGCACCTGAAAAAGTGCTCATCATCTTTAGCCATCAGAAATGCAAATCAAAACAACTTTGAGATACCATCTGACACCTGTTATATTGGTTAAGATAAAAGACACAGAGGACAGCCTATGCTGGAGAGGATGTGAAGCAAGGGGAACACTCCTCCATTGTTGGTGGGAGTGTAAGCTTGTTCAGCCACTTTGGAATGCAGTATGGTGGTTTCTCAGAAAATTGAGACTCAATCTCCCCAAGGACCCAGCAATACCACTTCTGGGTGTATACCCTAAAGAGGCACATTCACACTCCAAAGGTATCAGCTCAACTATCTTCATAGCATCATTATTTGTAATAGCAAGAACCTGGAAACAACCTAGGTGACCCTCAACTGAAGAAAGCATTAAGAAACTTTGGTACATCTACAGAATGGAGTACTACTCAGGAGTAAAAAAAAAAATGATATCCTAAAATTAGCAGGCAAATGGATGGATTTGGAGAATATCCTCCTGAGTGAGGTATCAAACCTGGAAAGATAAGAAGTGGATGTACTCACTCATTAGTGGACTCTAAACAAACAAGAAAAAAGCAAAGTATTCCCAAGCTGCAAACCACAACCACTGAACAGCTTGGAATCAGAAACACCTTGGACTGACTCCTTGGATCCCACTCCCCCGAGAGGAACACCTGACTCAGTCTTGAGGTTGGGGGGGAGAAAACTAAATCTGCCAGGAGTGAAGGCTGAACTAAGCAACATTGGAACAGTGGGACCTTGGGACCATCTGCGCCTGCCTAGGGGTGGGATAGGGAATTGTGGGGAAGAGAGAATGACCTGATGTGGTGGGAGTGGGAAGGGACCTTGAATAACATACAAGGATAGAAAGTGTGACTTCTTTGCTCATAATAATCATAGAAAAAGAAAGAGCAAACGCAAAAAAAGAAAATGTAAGTAAAGTGGCTCAAAGCCCTTGTAATTCTGTTCAAAAGTCAGAACTGTACACTGTCATGGTATTAATGGATTTTTACAGAATCTCTTAACATAGTCACTGACTCTCAGTATGTAGAAAGAGTTGTTTTACACATTGAAACTGCTGATTTTAATAATGATGTGTCATCATTAACTTCATTATTTATTCTGTTACAAGAAATGTCAAAAATAGGAATCATTCCTTCTATATAACCCACATTTGATCCCATATAGGTCTGTCAGCACAAGGTAACAATTAAATTGATGAATTATTAATAGGAAATATGCTAGAGTCCTCAGTTTCATGAAAACATCACATCAATTGCAAAAGATTAAAAAAAAAGATTTATCTATCACTTGGCAATAAGACAAAGAAATTGTAAAAAAGATATCCCACCTGTTCCTTCTATAACCAAACTCCATGACGAGCAGGAAATAATCCTAAAAGTATACATATAAATTAAATAGGCAGATAGATGTGTTTTATTTTACAGAACTTGGACAATTAAGATATGTACACCATAGAATGGATCCATTTTCAGGCTTTCAATGGGAACCTGTTTTGAGTTCAGAAAAGGCTGATTCTGTAATCACACATTTGCTAGAAGTTATGGCCATCATGGGAATACCTGTACAAAATAAGACTGACAATGCTCCAGCATATTTCTCTCATAAAATGAAATAAATTTGCTTAATGTAATATAAAATATTTTAAAGGAATACTATACAATTCAACAGGGCAAGCAGTCCTAGAGAGATGAAATCGAACTCTAAAGGATATGCTACATAAACAGAAAGGAGTAACAAAACCCCTAGAAATAGATTGCATCATGCATTATTAACTTTGAATTTTCTCAATGCTGATAAGAAAGGAACAACAGCTGCTCAAAGGCATTGGACTACAGAAAAACTGAGATAGTCATCCTGTCTACTTCAAAGATGTACTGACCTCAGAATGGAAACCAAAATAAGTTGGGGAAAGGGTTGTAATTTTGTTTTCACAGGTGAAGAAAATCTATGGATAGCATTAAAATTAATAAAAATTTTATTTGAACCAGTGAAACTTCATGAAAATAAGAATTGATGACTCATCCACCCATATTTCAATTCTTTAAATTGTAAGACAAAGGGTTGGGGCAGGTTTTTGTATTTTTCTTTACAGAATGCTCTAAATACCCTTCTTCAAGTAGTTAAAAGACCTTGGACATCTATATATCTAAAGCAAAAGGGGGGCTATCCAGAAAAATTACAAGCGAAGCAATATTAGGCTTATTGGTACCAATATACTCTACAGGGTAAAATCTCATTGCTTAACCTCTATATGTCTTTATTTGTAAGAGAAGTTGAAGACCCAGTTTATTTATAATTTAAAGTTGTCTATAGAGTTGGAGTGTCACTCTCTCCTTCTCTAAAACCAAGCATACTTGTGAAAGGAAAATGCACAAATCTTTGTATTATATTGGAACAGCCAGCTTATTTGGGGAAGAAGAATATCTAAAAATAAAGGATTATTCTATTGTTACTAATCTTATGCTGAATAAATGTTTATATTAATATCTATAACATCATGTATGCATATATATATTAAACTTTTTGTTGTGATATTGATGTTCATATAGGATATTAATTATATTAAAAAGTATTGCCAAAACAATTTTGCACAATAAAAGTACCTCAGAATGCATCACCATCCCCGACTTCAAGTTATACTATAGAGCTACAGTAATAAAAACAGCCTGGTAATGGCATAAAAACAGACTTGGGGATCAATGGAATTGAATTGAGGATCCAGACATTAACCCAAATCCCTATGAACACCGGATCTTCGACAAAGAGGTCCAAAAAATTCAATGGAAAAAAACGTAATATCTTCAACAATTGTTATTGGTATAGCCAGTTGGTAGTGTGTAGAAAAATACAAATAGATCCTGGTATAGCCAGTTGGTAGTGTGTAGAAAAATGCAAATAGATCCGAGCCTGTCACCCTACACAAAACTCAAATCCAAGTGGATCAAAGACCTTAACATAAACCCAGCCACTCTGAACTTGATAGAAAAGAAAGTGGCAAATAGCCTCCAACAAATTGGCACAGGCGACCACTTCTTAAATATAACAACAGTGGCACAGACACTAAGAACAAAAATCAGTAAGTGGGACCTTTGAATCTGAGAAGCTTCTAGAAAGCCAAGGACACTGCCAATAGGACAAAACAACCACCTACGGAATGGGAAAATATTTTCACCAACCCTACAAGTGATAGAGGACTGATCTCTAAAATACATAAAGAACTCAAGAAACTAGAGCCCAAATCCTTAAATAGCCCAATCAAAAATTGGGGCTCAGATCTAAAAAGGGAATTCTCAGCTGAAGAGTTACAAATGGCTGAAAGGCACTTGAAAAAATTGGTCTGTAATTCTCCTTCTTTGTTGTGTCTTTGAGTGGCTTAGATATTAGGTTAATTGTGGCCTCATAAAAGGAATTTGGCAATATTCCTTCAGTTTCTACTGTGTGAAATGGTTTGAGGAGTAATGGTAGTAATTCTTCTCTGAATGTTTGGTAGAATTCTACACTGAAACCATCTGGACCTGGGATTTTATTTTTGGGGAGGCTTTTAATGACAGCTTCAATTTCCTTAAGGGTTATACGCGTATTTAGGTAATCTGTCCTTCATTTAATTTTGGTAAATGGTACCTGTCTAGAAATCTGTCCATTTCTTCTATGTTTTTTATTTTTGTGGAATATAGATTTTCAAAGTATGATGTGATAATTCTCTGGATTTCCTGAGGGTCTGTTGTTATGTCCCCCTTTTCACCTCTTATTTTGTTGATTTGGACATTCTCTCTATGCTTTTTGATTAGTTTGGTTAAGGGCATATCTATCATGTTGACTTTCTCAAGGAACCAACTATTTGATTCATTGATTCTTTGTATGGTTCTTTTTGTTTCAATTGTATTGACTTCAGCTCTAAGTTTGATTATTTCCTGCCATCTACTCCTTCTAGGTGAGTTTGCTTCTAATTGTTCTAAGGCTTTCAGCTGAGCTGTTAGTTCTGTACTGTGGGATTTCTCTAGGTTTTTTCTATAGGCATCTAGTGCTATGAATTTTGTTCTTAAGAAGGCCTTCATTGTGATTCACAAGTTTGAGTACGTTGTGTATTCATTTTCATTAAATTCTAGGAAGGTTTTGATTTCTTTCTTAATTTCTTTTTGACCCAGAGGTGGTTCAGCTGAGTGATGTTTAGTTTCCATGAGTTGGTAGGCTTTCTTTGATATTTAATGTTGTTGAATTCTAACTTAGTCTCTGGTGGTCTGATATGTTACAAGGGATTATTTTCTTTTTTTTTTTTTTTGTATCTGTTGAAACTTGCTTTATGACCAAATATGTGGTCAATT
>PVIH01024986.1:0-21587 GCA_004025045.1 Sigmodon hispidus | reverse complement strand
CACGGAGAGATTAACATTTACATTTGGAAGAATCTGTAAATATAAATGTTTGAAACCACAACAGGCATCACAGTAGCACCTGATTTCTTGTAGGCTGTGAGGAAATTCTTACTTTTAGGCATCCAGTATAAGGCTTGCTCCATAGAAAGTAGCCAGTGACAAATTGTTTACACCACTGTTTTGCAATCATGGAAAGTTCCGGACTTACAGAAAGCCACATTAGTATTCTTTTTTGGACTCTAGGATTTTGGCCCAGTGGGAATTATGAGTAAAGCCATCTTATTTGCTAAGGATGAGGAGTGGAAGAGACTCCGAGCCTTGCTGTCTCCCACCTTCACCAGTGGAAAACTCAAAGAGGTGATTAAAGGAAATTTTCTTTGAAATGTTTGTGTGACTTGAGTGTCTACACCTGACTATGGATGCTTCTGTGTTTGTGCTTCGATGTTCCCCATCATTGAACAGTATGGAGATAGTTTGGTAAGACACTTGAGAAAAAAGGCAGAGAGCATCAAGCCTGTCACCATGAAAGAGTAAGTAGTGGTACATCACTGCCGCTCAGGGAGAGGAAGGGCAACTGGGGCAGAAGGGTGATCCTTGTGTGTGTCTCACATGGTCTGTCTGCTCCTTCTTCCCTTAGACACTACATGACAAAATATTCATTTGAAAAATAAATAGTATAGAACCAAGATCACAAATGTAGGGATGGGCAGAAGGGGAAAGTGCCTAGTCAATACTGAGGTGATTTGGCCTGTTTTGTCTAAAACCATATTTTTTTCAGGCTCCTTGATACATGTGTTAAATTCCAATGTCACTTTCTCCTCAGAGCATTTGGGGCCTACACCATGGATGTGATCACGAGCACAGCATTTGGTGTGAGCGTCGATTCCCTCAACAACCCTAAGGACCCTTTTGTGGAAAAAGCTAGGAAGCTTATAGAATTTGATTTTTTTGATCCATTATTCATGTCAGTAGGTATGTGTGATGGTTCTTCTGTCTTTTGACCCACTGAATTTGTCTGTGGCCTTGTTTGTCAGATCTGCCTTTCTCTTCCACACTTACCAAAACTAATACGTCTATGGTCTATAATTCACATAGCATGTAATTCCCAGTCTTATTGGGTTGTACTTAGATGTTCAATAGAATATTTTTAGTGCATTTAAAGATATGTACCTCTTATTTTTGTTTTATAACCTCATTATTCTTTTAGACAGGTTCTCCCTGTTAAGCTTCAGCTGGGTTGAATGTTACTATGAGACTATGCTGGCCTTGACCTCACAATGATTGCCCTGCCTCTACTCTCTGAGTGCTGGGATTAAAGTTGTTAAGACACCACTACTGGCTTTTTGTAAATTCTTTTATTCAATCTTTGACAATATCATATAGATATATAATCTATCTTCATTATGCTCACCCCTAAATATTATCTCCCATTTCCCTCAGAAGTCAAAACTTAACTTCCTTCCAAAACATGACACTTGTTTTTGGTCACTCAGTGAGTTCTATCAGTGCTGCCTGATAGGATTCTGGCTGATATTATTGGCATAATCTCATTCAGGTAGCAAGTTCATGAGTGGGCCATGTCATGTCCAGGACTCTGCATTTCACATCACACCTTCCTGGTTTTTACTTTATTCCCACATCCCCTTCATGATACTTCTTGAGTTTTGAGTGGTGGAAGTCTTGTCATAGATGCTTCATGTATGGCTCAGCAGTCAGTAGTCAGTCTCTGCACCTTGATCTCTTAGGAATCTGCCTTAATTAATGTCCACATGGCCCACTAACAATGTCAACTGGAGAGTACTTTCTTCTAGTCATCCTGCACATTTGCACCATAATCCTACAGGCAGGCTTGACCTAAGCAACCAACAATCTTCTAGGTATTTCACATCAGTGGAATCACGGACTATGTGGTCTGTATGACAGGCCTCTGTCATTTAGCACATTATTAAAGAAGCAAGCATCGCTGTATCCTTTGTCTATGAATGAGCAATATTCCATAATCATTGAAGGACACTGAAGTAGGTATCACATGTTTGCCATGAATTTTGCTACTACACGATCATTTGCATACAAGTTGAGTTTGAATATTTGATTATATGTTTTCAGGGTTTACATTCAGAATCATTGTTGCTGTGTCCCAAAGTAACTTCTTTTAAACATATTACACAGCTGAGCATATATTTGCCATAGCAGCTGCAACATTTTATATGTTATAGAATGCAGAAGAAGTCCAGGTTCTCCATGCTCCACACACCTGGCTCTCCCTTGGCTTTCATAATTACCACTCAGTGGATGTGCTTTGGGCTGTAGCTGTGGTTTTGATTGGATTTCCCTAGTCACAATGCAATCAAAAACAGATATGTTAATTTCTGCTTTTAGATTATCTCTCTTACATAGCTGAATTGCCATAACATTTTAAATATATTCATTTTATTTAATGTGTATGGCTGTTTTACATGAACGTATGTGTACCACATGTATGAAGTGCTTGCTGAGGCCATAAGAGAACATTGAATCCACAAGAATTGGAATAGGTTGACAGCAGCCATGTTGATGCAGGGAGTCAAACCATGTATCTCTGTAGAGCATCCAGAGCTAAGGAATGAGCCATCTCACCAGCCCCTGTAGTATTTTGTGTATATACTGGTACAGTCCAGAGAGGTGCTTTATTTAGGGTTTCTATATGTACTCTGTCATAGTTTCCCATATCATACAGTGTCCTTTTGCCTACATCCCATCCTTCCTCACCACCTAATATCATCCTCTCTTGGTCTCCTTTTAAACATTATTCCATAACCACACTTATACCTGTTCACATATTAACATTTCTTTATTATGAGCTAGACTCTGAAAATGAGTGTGATTGTGTGATTTTTATTTCTCTGTTTGAGTCACCTGTCTTTGAACTTTACTTTAAAGGCTGCTTTGTATAAAATTCAGGTCTTGTGCTTGAATGGCAAGCATTTTATCAATGAATTATCTTCCAAGCTTAGCAGTTAGTTTTCTCAATTTTCTTTTTTAATGTAAAGTTTGATTACTGGAGATTTGAAACTTGAGAGCTATAAGTCTCTCTCTACCTGAGATTGGTACCTATTTATGTCATACTCTCTTAAGACGTTTTCTCTTTTTTATTTTTGTTATTAATACAGTCATATTTTTATCCATGTATATCCTTGTTCAAGCTCTCTTCCCACTCCTGCCTTCTGGAGAAGAGAGAGATTTTCTATTTTTTGGCTGCTTGAAGGATATTCCAGATCTTTGTGCATGCTACGCCAGCAACTCATCATGAATCTATATCTCAACAAATTTTCCAGTTGTCTCCATGATTTCTTTGATCTATTTTTTATTTAGAAAAGTGCACTGATTAATTTGTACATACCTCTGACTTTCCTGAAGTCCTTTCTGTTGTTTGTCTTATTTTATATCAGGCCTGTTTAGAAACAAATCCACTTTTTTTTGCTGTTGATTCTTCATCACTTATTTATTAGCTAATAACAAATTTATTTATTTATTGTGTGCATTTGCACATGCACGAAGCTGAACTTTTCTTTGGGCTGTAAGCTCACAAATAATAACACAGAGATTAAATATTAATTTTAAAGCTTTGTCCTTAACTTAGCTTTTTCCCAACTATCTTTTACAACTTAAAATAATATATTTCTTTTTATTGATGTTCTTTCACATGCCTTGGTCACCTCTGCTCTGTGCTGTAGGATCACCTTCTTCAGGGTCTCCCCATATCTCTCTGTTTCACTACTTTTCAGAGTTCCTCTCTCTTCCTGGAAGCCCCACATATTCTCTCCTGCCTAGCCGGCCTGACCTTTATTAAGCCAACCACAGTGACACATCTTCACATAGTGTTAACAAATATTTCCCAATATGTGTGTCTGTGCTCACCTTGGCGTTTGTGTGCCATGTAGAGCAGAGGACAACTGACAGTGGTTGGTTCTCTGCTCTCACAGTGTGAGATGTAGGGATCACACTCAGGTTGTTAGGCTTGTCTGCAGACCCTTTAGCTGTTGACTCATGTCAATGGCCCCTCTCTGCACTTTCTGGATCCTCACAAACTACAGGTGCTAGGATTAAAGGTTTGTGCCCCCATTGCCAGGCTGTTTGGCCTTGTACTCACAGAGATCCTCTAGATCCCTGTTCTGGACAATAGTGTGAATTACCACTGCTCTTGTAATCCCTGGAACTCCTGGAGATTCAGAATGATTTCTGCATCATTTGACTGTCGGTTGATCTCTTGATAGTCCAGCTTATATTAAATATATATTACCACATATGGAACAGATTTAAATTCACGAGTCCATTGTGTTCCTTTGGATGTTCTAATGTGCCTAAGAAGTATTATGTTGGTGACCCAGTGTGAGCAAATTCACAGGGAATAGCTTCTTGTTGATACAATGGAGACTCATTCATTGGATTGCTACATGATTTTCTACATGATACTTGCATTTACACTAAAACTTTTTTTTCCTTTTCTTCCCAGTACTCTTTCCATTCCTCACCCCAACATATGAGATGTTAAATGTCTCCTTGTTCCCAAAAGATTCCATAGCATTTTTCAAAAAATTTGTGGACCAAATGAGGGAAAACCGCCTGGATTCTAAACAAGAGGTAAGAAGTGGTGGTCTCATGAGAGGTTCAGGTTTTGATAACATGTTGGGCTGTGAATATAGGAGCTGTGCTCCCCATCACCTATCACTAAAGGTTGATAGGGATGGAGAGAGAGAGAGAGAGAGAGAGAGAGAGAGAGAGAGAGAGAGAGAGAGAGAGAGAAAGAAAGTGTGTGTGTGTGAGAGAGAGACAGAGACAGAGACAGACAGAGAATATTTAAAATTCATATTTCTTGTAAAGAATAAGGTGGAGTTTTGAAAAATTGATTGAGAGTAAGCCAGGATTTAACCCTTAGCAAGAGAATAAAATATATATTGTATTGCATAAGGGTTGAATTTAACAAAATGGCACAAGAACTGCACAAAATATGAATTTAATAAAGCTACATCCTAAGAAAAGTGGTTAAACATCTGCTCTCCTGATCCACCTCTGATCTAGAACCTCAACATTGACATTATCTTTCTGCTTCCAGCACCGAGTGGATTTTCTTCATCTGATGATGAACACTCATAGCAATTCCAAAGACAAAGACTCTCATAAAGGTAACACAAGGCTCCCTGGTCCTTGGACAAAGAAGCTCTCAGGGTGTGGTCAGGTTGTTCAGTAGATGTTTTAGAAGGTTTTCTAGCAAAAAACACTACTATTGAGTTGCTATAAGGAGGTCATGGCTGTTATCTACATGGATTATTTTAGAACCACAAGGGCAAAATTTTTGTTCCAAACATGAAGCTTAACCATGAAGAAAGTTTTCAGTGGTCTCTGTGTATTACCTAGGTCTGCACAGATGCTGTTTCTGTCTTTCCCAGCACACAGACTTGGAATTCAGCCTGACATCTGAGTCTAATCCAGTCAGGGGGCATGTACCCAAACAGTGCTGTTGCTTTCTGGGAGCCCTTGGTGTACATGTGTTCTCTACCTTTATGGTAAACATTTACTTTTCTTTGTGTAGAATAAGTGGCAACTGGGATAAGCACCTTTGTAAGAACACACTGTGTACCTTCATTCTTTCACAGATTTTTACCTACGTCAGGTAGCATATGCATGTGTGTGCATGTGTATGGTATATGTATAGAAACATGTTCACACCACTAGGTGATTGTGTGTGTCTATGCCAGAGGAAGGAACAAAGTGCCTTTCTCATTCATGCTCTCCATTATTTCCTCCAGACAGGGTTCTTATTAAACCTGGAGCTAGCTTGTCATCTAGCAGGCAGGCAGGGTCAAATGATTCACAGACTTGTGGTTACAGGTATGTGTACCACATTTGTCTTTTTACATGGAGACTGTGGATTGAAACTCACGTCTTCATGCTTGTGCAGCAAATGCTCTTGCCCATTGAGCCATCTCTCTAGCCTCCTATCTATGTTTTAATTCAAAACCATTATTACTATTGTGATTGCTAATGATAACATCCTAGTTCCAGACTGAATTCTGCACGTGTAATATAATGTAAAAGAAGTCTTCACTTTTTTACATAGTTGCTTATTTCTAGTGCATACAATTGCTTATATATAGCTATGATCTTTTAGGTCCCCAAGTTTATTTTTATTTCATCATGCATTTTGTGATTTAAATTTCCTCTGGTCTGTCAACTTAACCCTGTCATGTGATCAGCTGACTTCAAATTCTTTTATCTATTCTCCTCCTGTTATGGCTAGGTCTTAATTAGCCCAGGCTGACTACTCATTTATGGTGTGTCTAAGTATGACATTTTCACATCATTGCTACTATGCCTGGTTTATACAGTGCCTGAGATGAACCCACAGGTTCATGAATGCCACACTAGCTCTCCATGTTCTGACCAATTTATTCATAATCCTTCTGTTTTAATTTTGATTGCTAAAATAGAAATCAGTTTTAAATAACTAATTGATTGTGAGGTTATAGTCCAGTTTTATTATAGTAGCAAGGACATACTTTAAATAGGAGAAAAATATTGTCAAAAACAAAATCATAGCACTCGTGGCAAGAGGTTCACATTTGTATGTAACTCAAGCTCTATGGGCTACAGTGCAATTTTCTTCTCTCCATGGGCCTTGTACCTCTGCATGACACATAACACATGAACACAGACATAAAATATCTTAACCTAGATATCTTGAGTAAACTGTGAGGGAAGTGTGGATGGTAGAGGATGGGGTGAGATCAAGAGTGTTTGAGAAGGCTGAGTTGGGGGAGGAATGGAGAATTGAGCAGTGAAAGAGATATTCTCCCAGAGTGAGATATCATGGGTTTAGGGAGAAACTTGGTGCTTGAGAAACACACATGAACCCACATAGTCCCAACTAAGACTCCTAGCAGTGCTGAAGAGGGTTCCCTAATTAGCCTTCCCCTGTAGACAGATTGGTGACTGCCCTAATTGTCATCATGGAACTTACATCCAATGACTGATGGAAGCAGAAGCAGAAACCCATAGCCAAGCACTTTCCCAAACTCTGGGAGTTCAGTTGAAGAGATTGAGGAACAACTAAAGGTGCAAAGGGAGGGTTCAGCTTACTATGGAGAAAACCACAGGGACAGCTGATCCAAACTAATGAGAGGTCATATACTCTGGGCTGACAGCTAGAGAGCCTACATGGGACCAAACTATTCCCTCTTTATGAGGGTGTCAGTTGCCTTGATCAATCTGTTGGAAGAAACCCAGATACAGGACAAGAAATTATCCCAGATACACATAATGGATTTTTAAAGCCCACACCCAATAGTGGGATGCCTTGCTCAGCCTTGATACAAGAGAAAGGTATGGGGTGTGCCTCAACTCTAAGTGATAGCCTGTGTGGACCACTCAACAGAGGTCATACCTACCTTGAGGAGTAGATGGGAAGTGAGAATGGATGGTGTGAAGGGGAAGTGGGAGCGCAGAAGGAAATGGGAACAGTGGAGGATAAGTAAAAGTAATTAAGGTAAAAAAAAATCTTAAACTCTACCAGAGCACTGAAGTTCAGTTCATAGCACCTATCTCTGAAAGTTCACAACCTATTACACATCCATTCTAGGAGATCAGATGCCTTGTTCTTATTTTCATGGACAAACACAGATGTACACAAAAAATAAAAATGAAAAGTAAATCTATACAGCAGACTAAATTGCATGTCTTGAAGTTGCCCACTGATCATGAGAAGGAACAGGGCATAATCCATGAGACATTTGGATGAAGCAACCTTCCCCTTCTCTGGCTGTGTCCCAGGGATGTCAGAGTGATAACAGTCCCAGGGTGACTGAATGGCTTTTCTGTATTTATTCCTAGGGAAACAGGGGCCTTTTTATATTTTCTCCTAAACTCGTCAGTCATAACCAACCCTGATCTGACTTTCCTGAAATATTTTCTTACTTTCAGCTCTGTCTGACATGGAGATCACAGCCCAGTCAGTTATCTTTATTTTTGCTGGCTATGACACCACCAGCAGCACACTTGCCTTCGCCCTTCATTCAATGGCCACACACCCTGATGTCTAGAAGAAACTGCAGGAGGAAATTGATGCAGCTCTGCCCAATAAGGTGAATGGATGGGGCTTGGAACAGAAGGGAAAGAAGACACCTTTTCATCACCAGCAATGGCATGTGAATAATGTGTGTGTGTGTGTGCGTGTGTTTGTGTGTGTGTGTGTGTGTGTGTGTGTGTGTGTGTATGCGTGCGCGCGCATGCACCATGTTTTTCCCCTATTTATTTTTAGAAAAGCTTTTTTCCATGTATATCTCTGCTTGCCCTCCTGCTCCTCATCTAAGTCCCTCTCAGTCCTCCCTCAGTCTCCTCAACCCCAGTCCTCCATCCGTTCCCGAAGAAGAGCAAGGAATCCAAAGTTGGGTCAATTCAGTCTGATGTATCCATTGGAGGTAGGTCCGATTCCCTCATACCAGTATTAAGACTGTGTTAGGTGTTCTTCTGTAGGGAATGGGTTCTGAGAAGTCAGTTCATGCACAGGAATATAGTCTAATCCTACTCCAAGAGACTCCACAAACTTCCCATACCATTTGACAGTCATCTATATTTGGAGGGTTTAGTTCATTTCCCCAAAAATTCCTCAGTGGTTTTTTTGTGATGCACTGAGCTCCCAATAGCCCCAGTCCACCATGTCTGCTCCACCATGTTTTTAGATAGCATTTCTCACAAAATCTGGAGTTTTCCGTTTTGACTATGGTGACTGGCCAATGATCACCAGTCCTGCCTTATCTCTGCCCCTCCACTGCTGGGATGTGTGCCACTGTGTCTGTCTTTATGAATGATGTGTATCTGAACTCAGACTTGCAGAGTAGACACTTTATTAATGAGACATCTTCCAAACCCCAAGTGATATTTTGTTATTCTAATCACTTTGTATGACCCTAGATGAATGCTTAATGGTTACTAGTCCTGGCTGCTCTTTTGGAGAATCTATTCTGACTTGTTTCCCAGCACTCAAACATCAGTTCTCAACTGTCTGCTATGCAAGTTCCAAAGGTCTGACACCTTCTTTTGACCTCTGTGTGCACTGCACTTATCTTCTCACATGCACACATGTAGGCAAAACCCATACACACATATAATAAAACAATTAAATACTCTTTAAATGTTTTGTAAGTGCTTACGTCCCTGACAATGCTGAGCTCAGCTTTGGAGCTTCTAAAATCTAAAAAGAACAATGCAGACTGGGTGAAAGACATTGTATAATCCCAGCACATATCTATTTCTTTCTTCTCAGGCACCTCCCAACTATGATAAAGTGATGGAGCTGGAATACCTGGACATGGTGTTAAATGAAACCCTCAGATTCTACCCAATTTGTAGTAGACTTCAAAGGGTCTGTAAGCAAGATGTTGAAATTGATGGTGTGTTTATTCCCAAAGGGTCAATAGTCACTGTACCAGTTTATGCTCTTCACCTGGATCCACAGTACTGGCCAGAGCCTGAAGACTTTCGCGCTGAAAGGTAAAAGAATCCTGTGACTCAGAACCTACTCTGAATGCTGGCCTGTATATGCTATGGTCTCTCTTATGGAAAGATGATCCTAATGTGATGTAGCATTCATTTGCATTCTATGAGAAAAATGTCAGAGAAAGAGAAGAAAAAAATAGGAGAGGGAAGATGGTCTGGATGAAAATGTGTCAGTTTAAATACAGTGTTTTTCTCCTTACTCAAGTGTGTAATAAATGACCTACTTAACTGTAAGGCAGGAATCCATATTTTTAGTCTAATTGACACTTGCCTGTCAGAGGTGTAACCCCAGCATTATCCTGAATGGACTTTTATAGTTTAGAGACAGATGCATTTTTTGTTGTCTTATTATTCTTTGACACTTTCAAGCATGTATAATGTATTTTGGTCATGTTCCCCTTACAGTCTCTTCTTCCTTCCACACTTGCTGAAATCCTACATATCTTCATTAAGTCTTCCTCTTTTTTCCATGTCTTCCTGTTTTTCATGACTAATATATTTAGTTAGGGTTGTTTGTATCAGTGTAGGTATAGGAGTTATTTACTGGAAACAGACAACTCACCAGTAGCTAGACAATTGAATTGAAACATCCCCTTACCCCCAAACCATTAACTGTCAATTGTTTTTAGGGAGGTAGTACCTAGGAACTGCTCCCCATTCTTGATGGAATTTATCAACATGGATGTAGTCTTGTCTATCAACCCCAGTAGCTGTGGGTTCATGAGTACAAGGGTTGCATCTGGTCAAGAGGACGGTGATTCACAACCCACTTTTTATTCTTTGCTTTCCCTTCTGAGGAGTTTCCTTAGCCTTGTTAATGATAATACAGATGTTCCATTTTAAACTGTGAACTCCATCCTTTCTCATTTCCAGCATTTTGTCCAGTTACGAGTCTCTGTGTCAACTGTATCACATGGCAATCAGAAGCTTCTCTGGTCAAGGCTGAGAGAATAACTAATTTTGTGTATAAACATTAATATTTAGAAGCCAGTTTGATACCATGTCCTCTTAGCAAACAACAATAGTACTTTCTCTCCTAGAGCCTATGACCTTCATAGCCAATGAATTTTTATCAGATTTACAGAACAAGGCATTAATTTCCCTTGTAAATTGGAATTATATTCCAATCAGACAGTGGTTAATTACCCCCACCCCATAGCACTATTACACTAGTGGCTCATAGGAAGCCTTTTTTTTTTCAAGTAGCCTTTGTCTTATACATCATATGAAAACTCTAATAGGGGAAGAGACAAGGCAAGGACCTTAGTGTACAATTACTCATGGCCAATTATCTGTGAGCTGAAGTTCAATGAACCTTTCCCAAACTACCTGTATGTTACTGGTTAGATATCTGAAGGCAGATACATGTGTGTAGCTCTTATGTTTCTATCATTTGTTGACTTGTCATTACTACATGTCTCTAGGTTCAGCAAGGAAAACAAGGGTAACATCAATCCTTATGTATACCTGCCCTTTGGAAATGGACCCAGGAACTGCATTGGCATGAGGTTTGCTCTCATGAATATGAAACTTGCTCTCACTAAAGTGCTTCAAAACTTCTCCTTCCAGCCTTGTAAAGAAACACAGGTAAATTAAAATCTACCCCTGTAAATGAAGATTCATGAGGGTTTTTTTTTAAACTAAAAGTTTTGTATATAAAGCTAAATATTCAGTTTATGGTTTTCTGATTTGTCTCAGGAGTAAATGAGTTATTTGTACCAAGGCATAAGCTAAGGGATCTCTCGTATTGTTTCTCTATAGAGTACAACTAGTGTATTATTAAGAGTGAGTGAAAGATAATGTGACAGGAACATAATGACATGAAGTTCCAGTAATGTGCATTGGATATTAGCCATGTCATATGCCATAAAGAGTTGCAGTGATCATGACTTCATGTTTGCTTGATGGTGCAATCTTCTTACAGAACTAATAGAATTTCTCGTCTGACAGTCCTGTCAAATAGTGTCTGAATATTAAAATCACTGTGGAGCTTTACAATTCATATATGGAGTCTGGTTTGGCACAATGCTTCCTGCACATGTACAACATCTTGATTCCCATCCCTAGACCTTTGTGAAATAGTTGTGGTAAAGCATACATGTAATCTATACACTCAGGAGCTGGAGGTAAGAGGATCAGAAGTTTGACTGATTCTTGTTCACTTAGTGAATTTGAAGCCAGCAAGGTCTATTTGACACCTGGTCTCAAAAACAAAAACAGAATCTCGGGCATGACACATTAGTGGCTGGGATGGAGAAAAAGAAGGAAACAAAACAAAAGAAAACAAAAATCCCCGAAGCTCATGATGCCTGGTCATTTCTGAAATACTAAAATAATTCACCCAGACTGTGACTTTAAAAGATCATCTCTGACTTCCCATGTGAGGCCAAGTTAAGAATCATTTTAAAACATATTTGCTGGTATTCTTGAAATGGCTCAGTGGTTAAGGGCACTAGATGCTCTTACAAACGATTCCAGTTCAGTTCCCAGTCTCCACATAATGGCTCACAAGAATTAACAACTGCAGCAACACAGCCTTTAGTTTACTCCTCTTGCTCTGTTGAGACTACATACATGTGGTATACATGCATATATGTACAATCAACATACTCCTATACACAAAATTAAAAATAAATAAATCTTTCAAATGTTGCTTGTTATAATGAACTCCAATGTTATAGGTTATCCTAATGGTTCTGCTCACTTTGCCAAAGTTATTGCTCCAAAAAACAAATGGCTCTCTTATTTCCATAAATTATGTATCTTTCCTCCATCTTATTCTGCTATTACATTTCAAGTTCTTGTTTATTTCCTAGTTGAGGTCTTTCCTCATTTTCTTTATGTAGTTGTAGAACTACTAGTAGTTCCTGTGGGCTGTTTTCCTCACCTATGCTAACATGTTATTGTTAAAACCTTCAATTTGTTTGTGTTTGTTCTCTCACAATTGAGGGAAATGCTGTCTCTTTCTTATATCACTATTATAACATTATTTATATCATTATTCCTTCCACAAACTACAAATGATCATTTGAAGAAAGTTTGTGAATTGAAATCCTTTAATAAGAGGTTTAAGGTATGGCTTACAATTACAGTATTCTATCATAAAAAAATTAAGCTAATCAAAATTAACAGATACCATTCGTACATATATTTTTACACATTTGTTTTGTCCACCTCCATGGGAAACACATGGATAGTACTTAAAATTTTTAAAGAGAAAGACGGAACAGTTAGATAAAGCAGGTACATTTTCCTAAACAGCTTTTCTTGTTTTATACAAAGGAATTGCTAAAGTTTATGGAGTTTGTGTCTGTAGATTGTATCTTCTTCCCATCAGCTTTTTTTGTGAAAGAATAAAGAAAATGTTTATTCTGTGATTTGTGGTTTAAATAGGCAATTGTGTAGCTTTACCTACACACAGCCTCACTTATTTTAGTACTTTCTCACTAAAGCATTTAAATCATAAGCATGTACACATATTTCAAAAATCAAAGCAAGTTTCTAGTCTTAACATTCAGTGGCACATCTATCAAGGAGCAGATGCTCTGGAAAGTTCCAGTCATCTAAAAATTGACACTTCACTATCCCATGACAACTTTATTCCTATCCCTTCACCTGGAATCAGATATTACTTTGCTAGGGGAGTTCTCCTACCATCAATGAATAGCATGAGGATAAAGCATCATGGTAAACACTGCAAGACTCAAAATTTGCCACTAATTCCATCCTTGGAAGTCAAGAATGGATGCTAGAAAAGCAAGCATCTGTCCTCTGCAAGATTTGCCCTGAATGGGATCAAATGTAATGATGACACATGATCTAAATTTGAGGACTGCCCACAGACTTGAAATGTATCTTCTCACAGTTTACCTATGAGTTTCAAAAACCACAAATAGCTTTAGATGGCTTAAAAATAACATAACGTAATAACTAATCAGGTTCAAATTGTTACACTTAACTCTTTACTCTAAAGTAGCAAAGAACATAAATAACATAAACCAATATGACTTTATCTCAGGCCCTGTATATAATATCATTAACATTATACACAGTGCATGATTTGAATGTATGCTTTCACCATCTCATTGACACAGCGTGGACAATAAAGAAGTCAAAATATTACATCTTGAAATTTTTCAACTTTTCTTCTGGAGTTGTTGTTGGTTCACTCAGTGCTTTTCAATATTTTCTTCCGCTGTTGCAGATACCTTTGAAAATAAGCCGAAAACCAATGCTTCAACCAGAAAAACCAATTGTTCTAAAGGTTGTGCCACGGGATGAGATCATAACTGGAGCATAACTTTCTCTCAAGAAGTTCCTCAAGAATGTGGTTCTTATGAACATTGATATCTTAATTTACTTTGTGACTAAAACTAAGATTAAAATGAGGTTTAATTTTATGGCTTTGATGCATGGTTAAATATTCATACATCCATTGAGCTTTCACAGTGTCAATACCGAGTACCATCTAGTGTAAAGGAAATGAATAAGCCAGTGACAGAATGAAAAGTTAATCTTCTCTGGTTCTTATTGGACCATCTCCATTCACATCTGGTTGGGTCCAACAATTTCTCTTGAACTCTTTTAAGAATAATCATATCTCTGTAGTTTATCTAGAATAATTTTTAAATGAAAATGTGAACCATTATGACACCTCTTACTGTAAAATTGGTATCAGATGCTTTACTTGCAACATACTTCAATAAATTTTACACTGAAAGTGTACACATCTGTTTTTTTAGTTAAATTTATTTATTTGTTTATTTTACATCCTGGCTACAATTTACTCTTTTTCCTCTTTTCCCAGTCCCTGCCCCAGCTGCCCCTCTCTGTTCCCACTCCCCAGTCCACTCATTCTCTATTTCTGTTTAGGAAAGATCAGGTCTCTTATGAGTTCATCAAAAAATGGCATATCAAGTTGCAGCAAGCACTACCACATCCTCATATATTAAGGGAAATTGAGAGGGAGGGTCCTAAGAGCCAGTAAATGAGTCAGGGACAACTTTGTTCCCTCTGTTAGGAGTCCCACAAGAGGACTAATCTATACAACGGTAACATAAATATAGTGTGCCTAAATCAGTTCCATGTAGGTACCCTGGTTGTCAGTTCAGTCTCTGTGAATTCTTATGAGCAAAGGTTAGCTGATCCTGTGAGATTTTATATGGTGTCCTTTATCCCTCTGGCTCCTATAATTTTGTGTTTCACTCTTCTGCATGATTTCATGGACTACACCTAATGCTTAGGTATCAGTCTGAATCTGTTTCCACCATTTTCTGGATGAAGTCCCTCTTATAACAACAGTTGGGTAAGGCACCAGTTGGTCACAGGCAACAGCCAGTTCAGCACACTTATCTGCTATTGCCAGGAGTAGATAAGTAGATTCCTGAGAGACTCCCTTGAATAAGATTTTTATCTGATCATGAAATGTCCCCTTCAAGAAGTCTCATTCACACTTCTCCCCCTCTTGGCCCCAACCTGATTGCTCATGAATCCATTCCCACCTGCTCTCAATCCACTCATGAAATCTTTTCTATTCCCACTTCCCAAGGATGTCTTGGTATTCTCCCTATAAATACTTATTTAAAATTCTTTTTTTGTTCTTTGAGATCTTTATATTTTGATCAAAATAATTCATTTTCTCTAATGCCACCCAGATGCTCCTCCACTTTCCTTCTCATCCATATTTATATACTCTTCAAATGGTTCAAACCTAACCTTGGGGTCTAGATTATGTTGGATAGTTATTCCTGAGTGTGAGGCATGCTGTGGAGTAGTTGATTTAGCTAATGTCACTCCATTATAGAAAACTGACTTTCCTCTCTCAGGGGTTCTAAGTTGATAAAATCTTCTTGGCTAGTGGTAGGACACTGAGCTTGTGTATCCTAGCATTTTATCTAGTTTGAGCTTATGTACTTCCTGTGAATTATGTGAGTTTATAGTGAAACTTCCATATTTCACATGAGAGATGTTTTTTCCGTGATGTCATTCACTACCTCTGGCTCTTACAGTCTTTTTGCCTTCTTTTTCACATAGATTCCCGTACCTTGAGGGAAAAGGTATAATAGAGACATCCCAGTCAGAGTTGACCTTTTTCAAGTCTTTTTCTCCCTTCATGTTGGCATATGCAGGTATTCTTGTTAATTACAGTCTGCTACAAGAGGAAGCTTCTCTTCCAAGGCTTGAATGGTGCACTCTTCTATAGATATAGCAGTATGTCATAACGAATTTTTCATTTCTATACACATTTAACAGATTAAAAGTATTAGGTTTTCTCCTAGTAGTCATGATTTATCTAGTCTCAGGTTCTAGTTCATTGACAGATATGGCTTATATCTCATGGAGTGGACAGGAAATCTTAAAAGTTTTTAGTTATTCTCATAACATTTATGCCAGAATTACACCAGTATCTTTCAGGCAAGTCATTATTGACTCCATACTACTAGGATTATGGACATACACCAGTTTGTCTGGTTTTTGTATAGGTGATGGAGACATGATGTCAGGTGTTAACACTGAGATATTGATTCAGCCCCAAGCTATTATTTTTTAAAAAATAAAATATGTAAATCACTGGTTGCTTTATTATTAATGTTGGTTATCATAGCAGTTATTGTTGTTTTCAGAAGGCAAATAACATTCTTCAAACTGACCTCAAGCTTACTTTGAGAATAACCTGAGAGTTGAGACATTTCTGTCTTCACCTCCCAAGTGCTGGGATTACAGGCATATCCTAATATCCCTGATTTATGCTCGACTGGGTACATTTCCAGGCCCTTGTGACATTTTCTTACATATCTTGTCTTTGAGCATGTGCATACTTTTTGGTATAAGAAGATATTTTGACCTCCTTTGGACTTTCTCAGTTGTGGAGTCTGTCATTGATCTGAAGAACCAGTAAAAAACTGTATTTGTAAATCAGAAGTTGGACATTAAAAGTGCTTGTGGTAGTCAGAATACCACTGTTTGTTAACTCTTTCAGAGTTGTGGGAATATCTTTCTGTCCTTCCTGTCTCATTGTCATCTGACACCTATTTAGATAAATTGGTATCCACAACAAACAGCCTATTGCACCTTGCATTCCTAGGGGATCATCTCCGTTTTCTATTGTTCTGAATCTGACTCCCTTTAACCAAGACTGAAAAGCTGGGCTTTCCTTATTCTTGATATTTGGCTGTCCTCAAACTCACTTTGTAAAGTAAGTTGGCCACAAACATATCTTTGCCTCCAAAGTCATGTAATTAATGGCATAAGTCACCACACCTTTAGTTATGGTTTACTGGCATTTATTCATTATAAATAATGCTGGGTTTTCTAGTAACATTTTTATGTTTGCATATAATGTACGTGGATGACAATTCCTGTCATATTCTCCTTTCCACTCCTTCCTCCTAGTCACCCTTATTTTCCTAGAAACTTCATCTTCTATTTTCTTTTTTATTATGAATAAAGTCACATTTTCTATTCATGTATCCTTGTTCAAGGTCCCTTCCCCCTCCCATCTCCTTCAGTCACTCTCTCTTCTCCACATCTCCCCATCTTCTCCCCAGCAAGGGCTGGAGGTCCCAAGATCCCAATGTTGCTCAGTTCAGTATCCACTCCTGGCAGATCCAGTTTCCTCAACTCAACATCAAGACTGAGTCAGGTGTTCCTATGAAGGGAGTGGGAATCATGGTGTCAGTCCAAAGTGTTTCAGATCCCAAGCAGTTCAGTGGGTGTGGTTTCAGCTCGGAAATACTTTGCTTTTTGCTTTTTTTGTTAGTTAGTGTCTACTAATGAGTGAGTACATTCCCTGCTTATCTTTCTCTATTTGAGATACCTCACTCAGGAGGATATTCTCCAAATCCATCTATTTGCCTCCAAATTTAGAATATCATTTTTTTATTACTGCTGAGTAGTACACCATTGTGTAGATGTACCAAAGTGTGTTAATCCTTTCTTCAGTTGAGGGACATCTAGGTTGTTTCCAAGTTCTTGAATTATGAATAATGCTGCTATGAACATAGTTGAGCTAATGCCTTTTGAGTGCAAATGTTTGTCTTTAAGGTATATACCTAGAAGTAGTGTTTCTGGATCTTTTGGAAGATTGATTCCCAGTTTTATGAGGAACTGCCATACTGCATTAAAAATCTTCTATTTTTTTGATTAATTCTTTTTAAAAAGTGATTTTCCCCGGGCCAGGCAAGAAGATCAGTGCCTTGCTCAGTCATCATCAGAGAAGCTTCCTCATGCATCAGATAAGTACAGGTGCAGAAACCCACATTCAGACATTATGTAGAAATGAGATACATTGGAACATTCATCTCTAAATGAGGTATTTCCATCAAATCACTCCCTTCAGGGCTCAGGGAACCCTGTGAAAGAGGCCAAACGCATATAAGAGCTAGAGGATATGAAGGATGCTAAGACAACCAGTTCCTTTAAATCAACAGGATAGATGCCAATCTGAACTGTCAGACTGAGGCAGCATGCACATGGCCTGCACTATTGTAAACCAGGATTTTTCTATATGTATTGTGACTTACAGTTTTATATTTCTGTGGGATCCCTGAACATGTGAATGAAAGTCTGATTCCTATGCCTTCCTTTACATACTCTTTTCACTTGTATTAATTTTATATTTTATTTCCATCCCTAAGTAGTCTGTTTTCTAATGAGAGAAAATGTGCAGATCTGGATAGGAGGTGTAGGGAGGACCTGCGAGGGTTAGAGTGACAGGAAACCTTAAGCAGGATATATTAGGTGAGGGGAAAATATTTTCAGTTGAAAAATTCTCCCCTAAAGAGCAAATGCTCATCTCTCCAAAACTTATTTTATATTAATGTTTGTGTGTTTGTTTGTGTGTGTGTTTCTGTGTGGGTCCATGCATGTGTGAACAGGTACCTGCAGAGTCCAGTAGAAATATCAGATATTCTGGTTCTCAAGTAACCAGTAACATCTGAACTCAATGCAGCATGAGCTTCCTGTGTTAGAGCATGCCTGAGTGTAGGGGCTTTATTGCTGGTGTCCCTTACAAGCAGCCAGGCTGCCTTCTATGTAGTTATCTTCTCCAAAGTGCCAGGTGTCATTTGGAGTCAGCAGTAGCCTCTTCCATAAGCCTCACACAATGGATTCAGACTAAAAGACTCAGGAAGGAATGGAAGAGTGAAAACTACAATGGAAGAACCCAGGGAAGCTTCTGATACTGGGTAAGACAGGAACACATTAGCCTTTGTTGTCCAACTCATTTACCAGTCAGCCATTTTTATGTTCATTGTTGTGGGACAGGAAGGAGCTTCAGATGGATTCTGTCTTGTTTTTTTTTGTTCCTATTACTATGATAAACACACTGAGAATAGCAAGATAAGCCAGACAGAGTTTACTCTGACACACAGTGCTAGTGGAGAGTCCATCTTAGAGGGAAAGTAAGGAGGCAGGAGCTAGAAGTTTGGTCATGTGGCATCCACAATCAGGAGGCAGAGAGTGATGAATACATGCTGCCACTCAGCTTCCTTTCTCTACACACATAGTCCTGGATTCCATAAGGTACTACCCACAGTGGGTGAGCCTTCACACCTTACCTCAATCAAACACCTACCACCTGCAGGCATGCCTGGAGGCCTACATGCATCCCAGGTGATTATAGATCCTCTGGAGTTGACAATACAAACAACAGTGGATTCCAACCAAGTCTGAGAAAATATGACCTTTTAAAGGTATGAGAGGAGAGAAAGTTGATAACAGATTGAGCGTAATGATAAGAATGTTAGCATTTTTCTTGAGTTATATTAAAAGTTCTTTAAAGATGACAGAATTAGACTATGAATAATTTTTTCAAGCAACATGTCAATTAAAAATGAATCAATATCACCAGTCTTTGAGACTCAACTGTGCATCTCAGACTCGCACAGTGTGTGACCTTGATGATAGCAAAGGAAGAACATCTTGTTTTATTGATTCAGTATTTATCCATTAATGTGTATAATGATATCATATATTTTTTAAAGAAATTTTTATTGATATTCTCAATATTATAAAACTTTTACAAAGAAACAATTTTTTATACTTTTACTAACAGTCAACAAAATAGTTCCTAATTTTTTCCTTTTTTCTTGTTTTTTTATTATTAATAAAGTCTCATTTTTTATCCATGTATCCCCTTGTTCAAATGTCCTTCCCCTCCTGGCCCTTCAAGGCACTCTCCTCCAAATCTCCTTATCTCCTCCCCGGCAAGGACAGGAGGTCACAAGGTCTCAAGGTAGCTTTGTTCAGTATCCACTCCAGGAAAATCCACTTTCCTCAGACCCACATCAAGACTGGATCAAGAGTTCCACTGGAGGGAATGGGCTTCAAATGCCAGTTCAAGGTGCTTCAGATCCCAAGATGTTCAGCGTTTGTGGGTTGCAGCTTGGACATGCTTTGCTTTTTGTTTAAAGTCCACTGAAGAGTGAATAAATCCCATGCTTGTCTTCTGGGATTATGAAACCTTGTTCATGAGGACTTTCTCCATAACCATCCATTACCTACAAATTATAGAATATCATTGTTTCTTACTGCAGAGTAGTACTCCATTGTGTAGATGTACCACAGCTTGTAAATCCATTCTTCAGTTGAGTGACATCTAGGTTGTTTCTAAGTTCTTTTTTTCCACTTTCTTTATTTTGAATAAAGTCACATTTTCTATCTGTGTATATCCTTATTCAAGGTCTGTTCCCCCTTCCACCGCATCCAGTTACTCTCTCTTCTCCACATCTACCCAACTCCTCCACAGCAGGGGCAGGAGGTACCAAGATCCCAATATTGCTTAGTTCAGCATCCACTCTTAGCAGATCCAGTTTCTTCCCTCAACATCAAGACTCAATCAGGTTTTCCTCTAGAGGGAGTGGGATCCAAGGTGCCACTCCAAGGTATTTCAGATCAAAAGCAGTTCAGAGGTTAGAATTTGCAGCTGGGACATGCTTTGCTTTTTGCTTTTTATGTTTAGAGTCCATTAATGAATGAGTACATCCCCTGATTACCTTTCAGGTTTTACAAGACCTCACTCAAGAGGATATTCTACGAGCTCCCATTGCTTCCGGTTCCGCTCCTGGGACCGAGTGCTATCTGCAGAATCCCAGTGCACTCTGGAGCAGGGGCAGGTAAACTCTGCCCCTGACCACATCCACAGCTTCTGCTGAGGGAAACCCCGCCACGAACTTGAACTGAGCTAACCAACTAGAGGGGTCTCTGAAGGGCAGATTCAGACCCTGCCCAGAGGTGAGGAGGGGGCAAGAGGCCTCAGCGCCTATATCCCAGCCTGGGAGTGAGTTGAGCTCCCATTGCATTCGGTTCCACTCCCGGGACCGAATGCTGTCTGCAGAATCCCAATGCACTCTGGAGCAGAGGCAGGTATCTCTGCCCCTGACCACATCCACAGCTCCTGCTGAGGGAATTTGCACGGCTCCCCACCACGATCTCGAACTGAGTGAACCAACAACTGCAGGGGTCTCGGAAAGACAGAATCAGACCCTGACCAGAAAGGTGACAGGAGGCACACAAACCAGAGTGCCACAATTGACCAGGACCCATCTAATCGTGGACCACTGAAGCCATGGGCAAACATCAGGGCAAAAAATTATATAATACTACAAAGGACAACATGGTAACTCCAGAAGAGAGTGGCGATCTTACAAATACAAGACCTGAACTGAGCAATAAAGAGGAAACAGAAGGAAGCAACACCAAAAATTCCTTTTTGATGATCATCGAAGCTCTCAAGGAAGATATCATAAAAAGCCTTAAAGAAATAGAAGAAAATACAAACAAAAAATTGGAAGAGATGAACAAATCTATGAAAGAAACATGCCAGGAAATAAAAGCTGAAATAAAAGCTGAAATAAATGCTGAAATAAAAGCTGAAATAGAAGCAATAAAAAAGGCGCAAAATGAGGCAAAAATGGAAATAGAAAACCTGAAGAAAAAAGCTGGAACTACAGATACAAGCATAACAAACAGAGTTCAAGAGATGGAAGATAGAATCTCTGAAGTGGAAGACTCAGTAGCTCAAATAGATATATCAGTCAAAGAAAATAGTAAAACTA